>PVIA01004362.1:0-140380 GCA_004024845.1 Tonatia bakeri
CAATAAGATCTCCCAGTTCCGACCAAGGGTCTGCTGCTTTGTATAACGATGATTTGTTCCAATGGCAGTTTCCAGCAATGTCATTTAGAAATTACCATTGATGGCGCCAGCTGTTGTGGCTCATGGCCCTCAGTGATAAGGGAAGCCAGTGGCTCCAGCTCCTGGTGACCGCTCCTCTGTACGCTGCTGCATGCCATGACTCCCAGCAGCATTTTCGGCTGGCCGAGGTCACTCCCAGTTGCTCCTGTCAACAGGCCTTGCAAGGCCCTCTGGGAGGTCCCAGAGTCTCCTGCTCCCTGGAATAGCTCTGTGGCAAGCAACCTCGGCCCCACCTCTGAGGCAGATCGCAGTTCTGGTACCCCACAGCCCGTCGGGGGACTGCTTCAAAACTGGCACCCAGGGTGTCTCAGGGAAGGCAAGACTCTAAGGGCCCATAACTTCACACTGCTAGGTTCCTGGGCTTTGCTGGAGTCAGACAGACTTGGGTCCATCAAATCTCCACCAGGTCGGAGTGAGTGCTGTGACATTCCTCTCTCAGAAGTCACATGCGTGCCCATGAACTTTTCTCTCTACATGCTCACTCTTCCTTTACTGCGCACTTGTGTGAAATGAGTTCCAGAAATGGCTCCCGGTATCTCTGAAGTGACCTTGGGTTATGTAGATACTCAAAATTAGTGCCTGCAACCACTTAGCAATAATAGTAAGGTTAAGATTTATTTAGGGTCTACCACATGCCACGACCTGTTCCAAATGCTCTCTTTTTTCATTTTATTTTATTACATTATATATTGTTTTATATTAGTTCAGGCATACAGCATAGATAATTATACAATTTATGAAGAGATTCCCCAATAATTCTAGTACCCATCTAGCATCATATATAGTTACCATGCCAGTCCCTCTGGCCTGCAAAGTATGTGTCGAGAAAGCACATGGCAGCAATATGGGAGCTTTCTCATGGGTAATTGTCTTTCTCTTGCTGTTTTAAAGATTCTCTCTTTGTGTTTAATCTTTGCCATTTTAATTATGATTTATCTTGGTGTGGGCCTCTTTGGGTTCACGTAGTTGGGGACTTCCTCTTCTTCCTGGACCTGTATGTCTTTTTCCTTCACTAAGTTAGGGAAGTTTTTCATCTTTATTTCTTCAGATAGGTTTTCAATCTCTGGTTCTCTCTTCTCCTTCTGGTACCCCTATGATGCAATCTTGTTATGCCTGATATTATCCCAGGGTTTAAACTAGTCTCATTTTGTAAAATTCTGTCTTTCTTTTTGCTGTTCGGATTGGGCGTTTTCTGCTACCTTGCCTCCCAAATAGCTGATTTGATTGTCTGCTTCATCTAATCTGCTGTTGATAACCTTTAGTGTATTCCTCATTTCACTTATTGTATTCTCCATTTCCGACTGGCTCGTTTTATGGTTACTATGTCCTTTTTTATGTTTCCTATCTCTTTGTTGAAGTTCTCACTAAGGTCCTTGAGCATCCTCATAACCAGTGTTTTGACTCTGCATCTGGTAGATTGCTTGCTTCCATTTCACTTAGTTCTTTATCTGGAGATTTCTCTTATCCTTTCATTTGGGACATGCTTCTTTGTCTCACCATTTTGGCTGCCTTTTTGTGTTTGTCTCTATGTATTAGGTAGATCTGCTATGTCTCCTAGACTTGAATGGGTAGTCTTATGTAGTAGGTGTCCTGTGGGGTCCAATGGCACAATCTCCCTTATCACCTGAGCCAGGTGCTCCAGGAGTGTTTTTTGTATAGATGTGTGTATGCTCTCCTGTTGTAGTTGAGTCTCGATTGCTGCTGGCACATCGGTGGGCTGGCTGTGAGGACTGGTCGTGACCCCATGGAATGGCATTTGCCCCAGCAGGGTCTGGTGCCTGGGCAGACATTCCTTTGGGGGTGTTGCTTATGAAGCTAATTGGGTGGTGCTCTGTTGTGGTCTGAAGCTGGCCTCCAGGTGTGCTGGTTCTGGAGCCTCTTGGGAGGGACTTTGGTTCAGGTCAATGTCAGATGCTGCCTGCGGTCGTGCTGGGGCTACCTGTTAGGAGCTACAAAGCAACCTGGGGTTGATAGCTGCCTGTGCTTGGTCTGGATGTGCATGGAAGGGGTCATGCCGAGAACCACGCTGGCTGTCACCAGTATTAGGCCTGGGGTTTGGCACTGAAGGCCCAGGCACCCTGAAAGCTGCTACTGCCTGCAGGCCACAGGGGAGGGTCAGTCACTGATGGAGCCTCTGCCAGCATGTGAGTTGGGCAAGGCATGGTCTCAGGGAGTCTCCAGGGTGGGGCAAATAGTGTTCACCAGGTAAATACAGATTCAGATTTAGCACTACTGCTGGGCCTGAGACCACTCAGTGAAAGTCTCAGGGTACACGGAGGCCAGCCACCACCTGCCTAGGGCCTGTGGATCTTTGCGGTGGGATGGGTGTCAGGAGTCATCAAGATGGAACTAGTGAAGTACCCCAGGCTGATGAAGATTTGGTCGGGTGTGTGGAGGGCTCAACACAAGAAAGAACGCATCTGTTGGCAGCATAGGAGAAGGCTCAACGCAGGAACAATGGTGGCAGTCCCTCCAGCCCTTGCCCTAAAGCCACGCAAGTCAATTTCTCCCTGTATGTCTCTGTCGTGCCCCCATTGCCCCACCTGAGCCACCGTCCCTCTGCCAGAGCCCAAGGTGAGCACCTGTGAGTGAGGGTTTGTGCACTGGCCCTTTAAAGAGGACACCTGGGTTTCCAGCAGCCTTTTGTCTCACTAGGATGGTTGGAGCCCCTGCTGATTTTCTCAGCCAGATGTTATGCGGCTCCTCTTCCCAGCACCAGTGCTCTAGGCAGTGAGGCCAGCGTGGGGCTGAGACCCCTCTCGCCTCAGGAGGGATCCTCGGCTGCCACACAGGGATGTGGGGCCGGCCCGTTTAACGTCTCTGCTCCTCCTACCACTCTCAGCATGGCTTCTTCCTTATATCCTTGGTGACTGGGTTCCTGTTCAGCTAATCTTCCGATGGTTACCCAGTCTGGTGTTCCATAGTTTGGTCGCAATTTTGATGTGGTCATGGGAGGAGGTGTGTGCAGCGTCCACCTGCCCTGACTTCTTGACCGCCAGCATCCAGTTGTCATCCTCTAAGTGCTTTCTATCAACTTCTAAAACCTTTATAACACACCTCCGAGGAAAATCTGGCCTCAGCCTCTTTCACAAACAAGGGAAAGGAGGCTTATGATGTCATTTAAAGAAAATATACCAAACTGCTCAGGAGGTAATGTATGGGAGATCTACCTTCTGTTGGTCTCTGAATCCCAGAAGTTTCTAGGGGATAAGAAGTCAACATTGCAGCCAAATTCAAGCACATCTTTTGTCCTGCGTGCGGAATGCCACCGTCTCCCCGATGGCAGACTTCCGTGAGCCTCACGTGGCCTCTGCCGAGTCAAGATTCTGTGGCTAATGCTCCAGCCACTCCTTCTTCGTCCCTGCCCATGGGCTGATTTTGCTCAGGTGGCAAGCGTGGTCGAGTCCCAGGTGGATTGCATCCTCATCTGCCTCATTCAGCCCTCAATCCACCCTGTTCGATCCCGTTTGCCTCTGCATGTGTGGAACAGGGACCGTTTTGAGTGAGTTGGGGGAGCTTCGGGAGCTTTTAGCCAAGAGATTCCTCACTGAGCAAAGACAGATGACATGAGGAGAAAGTCATTTTGCCTTATTCTTCCCTTCCTGCCTTGGATGATGTTGCATGAAGAGGAAACGTTTGGGGCCCTAGAGGCTTTTGGCCACGAGATGACAAACTTGAGGACAGAAACTAGTATTCTGTATATGAAAATGGGATAATAAAAATATCTGTGTCTTTGTTAATGACATGGAGCCCCCAAATAAACCCCGGGTCCCTCATGAAGTTGACAATAAGTGTTCCTATAGGTATGCCAGTAATGCTCCAAGTGTGAGAAGCACGTGCCAGTCCACAAACTGTTGTTACTGCTCTGTGAAGAGATAGAAACGGAAACTGTGAATGGGGCTTAGGTCCTCCTGGAGTACCTCGATATTGTCGTTGAGCCGCTGCAATAGATTTGTCTGAATGGGTATTGACCAGTCCAAGACGGAGGGGAAATTTAAACAATAGCAACAATGCCATAGATCATTTAGTTGATAATTTAGTTGATTTCCCCCTTACAATCAGCTAAGAGTTTTTCTATCGTAAAGCCCACGTGACTGACGTGTTTTCAAATTTAAACAGGTCACATGGTAGAGACCTAGACACCACAGGCTGTCTTCCTAGAGGTTGTCTTAACAAGTGACCTAAAATGTGTCTTTCTATTTGATCTGATTCTTCTGTCCTTGTCACGCTTCCCGGGAAAGTCAGAGCACTCGAGGTTAGTAGCAGGGTGGCACGGACCAGTCACTGATTAAATACAGCAACATGGGAAGCCGGCGACTTTCAGCTCCGTGTTCTCTCACGAGGTCCTTCGGGGATCCCGCCCTTCCCCCGACCCCCGTCTGCCTGTTATTCCTCCTCGTGTCTCTCCCTAGTCTGATTTTCGCTTTCAGCCTGACCCAATTAATCTCTAATAAGGTTTTAGCCAATAAGTCCTCATAAAGGCATTTAAGACTTTGTAGCTTTAGGAAAGCCACTAACCTATCTGAGTCTCAGTTTCCTTGTCTGTAAAATGAGCATAATGTGACGCCTCATTATATGAATAATGATACCTAACGTTTATGGCTGGCTGTGTGGTTGGTAGAACTTTAAGCCCTTCATAGGTATGAGTATATTTAGTTCTCTTAAGAACTTTATGACGTATGTTCTACAATCTTATCTCCATTATGTGAACGATAGCTCTGACACGGTTACAAATCTAGAAAAAGGCATGATTTAGACCCTGGTATGACTACTCGAGTCCCTGAGCATGACCACCATGCAGCACCTCCTTATTGTAAATATAAGAAATTTTCAAAGTCATGTGATGAGAAAACTTTGGATCAAAAAACAGCTTATCTAGTGATTTTGTTTGTGCGAACCACCAGTTTCTATAATTGCATATTAACGTAACTAAAAGTGTTCGTGGGCACAGACAACAGTGTGGGGACTGCCTGGGAGGGGCTTGGGGGAGATGGAGGAGGGTGAGGGGGGATAGATGGTGGCGGAAGGAGACTTGGGGTGGTGAACACGCAATACAGTGTGCAGATGATGTGCTCTGGAATTGAGCACCTGAAACTTGTACAATCGTGTTAACTAGTGTCACCCCAATAAAGTCAATAAAAAGGAAAATAAAAACCTAAAAAAAGAGAAGAAAAGTATTAACGAGCCATTTCAGAGCACCAAAAGGGAGAGAGAGAAAAAAAAAAAGAATCAGCTGGAACATCTGGCTTCTGGTTGGTTTCCTGCTCTGGAGTTTCCTAAAAGTAAACTTAATTACAGTGTTGATATTAGTAGATTAGAACATGGGAATGGCTCGGAGTATATTGCCAAATGGACCAACCCTTTTCGGTTTGATCCCCCGGCAGCCAGAGGCGGTGGAAAGATCTACCTCATTTCTTGCTCATCAGCCTGTTTGGGGGAAGGCAGGGCTACATCCAGGAAATGGAGAGGACCAGGAATCACAGGCGCTGGACTCCAGGGCCAACTCTCACCACCTGGCCAGTGACACTGGGTGAGTCACTCAGTCCTTCCAAGTGTCAGCTTTCTCTGTGGTGAGGCTCAGCTGAAGTAATGGAGGAGAAAGTTGCTTACAGACTGTAAAGCCTTGTGAACATAATCTTTTTGTTTTGTATTTATATTAGTGCCTAACCCCTGATTTGATACTGTTCAGAAGAAGTGGCATGCTTAACTGAAAATTACAGTGTCTCCGAGACAAGCGATCTGGCCTCCAGTCTTCTTCCATCTCCATCCAGCCTGCTCCAGCTGTGTTTTCTTACACGAAAATGAGGGCCGTGTGTGGAGGGAGAGTTTCTAAATGACCTCCGGGCCCCTGTGTCATCGGCTCATCACAAATCTGAGATATCTTCTTCAGGTATTTACTGACAGCTGTTGCTACTGTCGCATTTGCACACAGCCAAAGCACATCTTCAAAAGAAACATAAAACTATTCTTTAAAAAAAGTATTTACTTTTAGAGAGAGGGGGAGGGAAATAGAGGGAGAGAAACATGGATTGGTTGCTTCGCACATGTGACTCACCCCGGGTGGAAGGCGACCCAAGCACTGCCCTGACTGGGAATGGAACCACGCCCAACCAACCGAGCCACGCCAGTCAGGGCATACACTACCCTTTGGACACACAAAAGCCAACTGCACAGCCATGGCTCAAAAGGGATCACATGACACAGCTCATATGTTGTCTGTGGGGCCGGGGGAAGCTTTGGACGTGTTGGCTTTGCATCCGAAGCATGTCGCTGGAGGCTGTGCCCAAGGCCAGTGATATCAACCCCACTGGGGATATCAGAGCTGCAGAGGTCCGTGTGGCGAATGAGGAGACCCAGGTTCAAGGACACATAAACTGTCCCAGGCTGCATCAAAAATCAGCAGGGATGGATGAGGGGAGCTGGAACTCGGCTCCCCTGATTCCTAGGCCAGGCTCTTTCTCTTGCCCCTCACAGACTTGCTTACAAAGATGATATTATTACAATAACCCTGAAGAATTGCGCACTGTGCTGTACACCTGAAACCAATATAAAATAATAGTGAAAGAAACTGTAACTGAAGAATAAAAAAGAGGAATTGCTCAAAGGCACCCTCACAAAACACCTGAAGAGTGCAAACCCTCTGGAATACCCAGACGACTTCCACATATTTCACTCATCTCATCTGAGACATGTGGACATCATGCTAGTATGTTTTTTATCCAACATGTAACATGCATGCATAATTCAGCAGCATTTCCTACATCACTTCTGGGTTACATATAAGTGCAAAGATAATATTGCCGTATGAAACTGATAAAACTTCATATTTGAAAGATTTCTCTTTTTGATCTCCTGATTCAAAGGCACCTGAGGCAGTTCTCTGGAACAAATCTTTTATTTTGTGTGTGCACTGTATAAACACTTACCCCAGATCAACTGGAAGGAAATACACAGCCAAGAAGAGACAATTGCAAGGGGAATGGCCTGCTTAGCCCAGCAAGACCTGAGGGTCATGGTGGACTGTTAGCCAGATATGAGACTGCAGTAGTTTATTATAAAAGCAAATGTTATACTTGGACATTTCTAATGGAATAAGCTGTGTGACAGCCAGAATTACACTAATTTTCCCATTATCCTGAGTGCGGGCCAGTCTTTCAATTTAGCATTGAGTCTACTTTTGTCCTTCTCTTCAAGTGAACTGGGTAAATGGCAAAGGGACCACAGAAAAGAAGAAGCTCAGTGATTCAAACATAAAGAAGAAAATCTTTTTTAATCACATCAGAGATTATTATAGAAGATGTGCTAGCTGCTAGAAGAGGAGGGAATGTCAGATGAAGTATCAGAAAGAGTATCTAATTACAAGATTTATTGAGAATCAGATGCCAAATTAATAGTTAACACTGATTGGGTACTTATGTTTCAGGCACTGTGCTAAGTGTATTCATGAACAGTCCCATTTAATCTTCATAAAAACCTAGATGGCAGATACTGTGATTTGCATTTACTAGATAAGGAAACTGAGGCTAAGAGACATTGAGTGACCTGTCCGAGATAACACAGCCAAAAAGAAGACGAGGAGATACTATGCGCCACCCACCGAACAGCTACTCCCTCCTTTATTTTATAAAAGGAACCTCAATATTTTTAGTTGGTCTAATTTAACCATGGTGATGTCGTTCCCTTGCCAAGTGATTGATTCAGGCATGAGAATAAAACACAGTTTTGGCCATAAAAGGAAATTCACCTTGAGGCCTCTGGATAGCTTATTCTTCTTTGGAAAGACTCTCTGCACTCCCCTGCCGTTGGGTGCTCTGATGTGAGGCTGTGGTGCATGCGCACTTGGAGGCGTCAAGCAGATATGAAGGAAGAAAACCAAAGAACAAAGGGGGTACAATGAAGATGGCAGAGTGGAGAAACAGAAAGACCTCACGGAATTAACTAATCCTAACACACCCTGTCTCAGGACTTATTATGGGATAGCTAATATTCTTATCCCTTAGACCACGTTTGGTGGGTTTACAGTTATTTTTTGCTGAATGCCTCTTCACTGATAAAGTGAAAACACTAGGGTTTAAAACCTATTAGACACCACAGTCTGTGTTCTTGACTACTACAGAAAATTGAGGGAAATAAACCAGAATGTGCCTGTAAAAGCGAAGAGATACCTTAGGGCAATTAACAGATCACTTTAAGTAGAAAAATAGCACGTAATGAAGACAAGCTCTCACTCTGAAATTATAAAACACCAGAGAAACAATTCCTTACGAGCGACAGAACTATCTGAGGAGGACTATCAAATATGTATCCCTAAAGTGATATAAAAGGAGGAATGAAAACATAGCAGGGATGTCAAACTCATTTTCACCGGGGGCCACATCAGCCTCGTGGTTGCCTTCAAAGGACCGAATGTAACTTTAGGACTGTATAAATGTAACTACTCCTTAACTAGGGGCAAGGAGCTCAGCGCTGCTGTCGGGTAGAAACAAGATGCCAGGCCAGATAGAACAAGGTGGAGGGCCGGATTTGGCTCTTGGGCCTTGTGTTTGCCACCTGTGACATAAAGCATAAGAGGATTCTGAAAAAGAATAAGCATATTCAAAAATAATTAAACAGAACTTTTAGAAATAGAAAGATGTAGATGCTGAAACTAGTGAATAGATTAAAATAGCTAGATATGGCTAAAAAGGAAATTTGTGTACTAGAAAAGAAAATCTGTGGAAATTATCTGGAAAACAGTAGAAAGAGAATGTTGGAGTCTATAAAACATCAGGAAACATTGAGGAAATAAGAATGTGAAACATACATCTGCTAGGAGTTTCAGGAAGAAAGAATAAAGAGAATGGTGGACAGGTAATCAGAGATAGAGCAGCTAAGAATTTTTTCAGCATTAAAAATGAAAGAGTCCTAAGTGTAAAGAAGTACAACAAAGTTCTTGGCAGAAAAGTAAAATGCCATATTTTTGCCGTGTGTAATGCACACCCATGGTTTTGTGAGCATTATACACGGGACTGTTATATCCACTATTATACCCATGGTATGTAATCATTATATCCATGTATAGTGTGCCTCATTTTTCCCTTAAAAATTTGGGCAAAAAGGTGCACATTATATATGGTACTGTAAATCTAGGCACGTTACTGAAACCACAGAACATCAAAGACAAAAAGAATATAATAAAAACAAGTTCAGGAAAAAAAAACTACCAACAAAAAATGATACAGTTCAACTGGCTGGAGATTTCTCAACGGGCAATTAGAGAAGTCAGAAAACAGTAGAAACGTAAGCTTAGCTGCTAAGAGAAAATAAACAACCTATATTCTGTAGCCAACTAAACTTTCTTTTAAGAACAAAGCTTTCCCTCCCCCTAAAACAACACTTTCAGACAAAATAAAATGAAGAGAATGGAGCACAAAAGACCCTTGCTGAGGGAATTACTGAAGGATGTAATTCAGGAGGAAGGAAAACGAAGAAGGAAGGAAGGTGTAAGGTGTGAACCAAGGAGCGGCTGTGTTTGCTTAGTGCTGCTGGGTGTCCAGCGCCTTCCACCAGGTTCGTCAGGGGCGGGGCCGGAGCGTGGGGACGAGGCGAGGGGACACGTCCCCGTTGCTGTACATTTATTTCCGTGTGTGTGTGTGTGTGTGTGTGTAACACATTTCCCCATGGGAGCCGTATTGCAAATAGCGATTAGATTCTCTATTGAATTCAAGTGCTACTAATACTTGAAACTGTCCGATGAAAGACACGCCGGTACGAGTCCAGAAAGTATTAAGCAAAAAGATCAAGAGATTCCCAATCACCAAGTGTAAAGCCGCCTTGGAGGTCAGGTGGTCTCCATCCGCTGCATGAGCCTCACGTGCTCCTCCCCCGTGGGTGAGTTTCACCTGCTCGGCCAAGAAGCGGCCAGCCCCGAAGTCTCGGAGTCTGCGCCGAGCGCGCCCCTGCGCAGGGCTCCGCCAAGCGTCAGGTCCAGGGTGCAACTCGGCTTGTTGTGGGGCAGCTTCTCCGTGTCCTGGAAGAAGGTGCCGCCGCGCTGGTTTTGCATCTTTGAGTAGTGCTTTGCCCCTTGGCACGTATCCTCGGCAAGCTGGGGGGAAGAGCCACATTGTCATCGTGGTCGAACCAGAAGCCCAGAGAGAGGTAGGCGGTGGACGGAGGTCTCCACCCTGGTGGACTCCCTGGCCTGGAGGCCGTGGTTGGTCGGCTATCCCGAGCTAGGCTCGAAGCACGGTGTTGGTGGGTCCCAGAGGCTGAGGGTGGCTGAGAAGATGGTTCCGAGGGTTTTTATCGGAAAGGTAGTTAGAGGCTAAAAGAAGGGGCGTCCCTGGGTCTGTTCCACTGTTAAAGCAGAAGACAGTTCCTGGGGACCAACCCAGCATGTTGGGAAGGGGACGTTGTAGGCAAATGCTGCGTTTAGCCTAAGGGCTCAGCTGAGTTGCCTAAAACACACTTTAGTGTCTGATATTTTTTTTCTGGAAATAAGCTTGCTGGTGTACTGACGACTAGATGATTATGCAGATACGCAGACCCCAGACACCCTCTGGGTGGACGGAATGCCCGGCCTGGCCCTGGGTGGGCACTGAAGGTTGGGAGGTGGAGGCGAGCCTCCGTGTCCTTGGTTGGCGCGATGGTCTGCCGCAGACAGCCCCGCAAACGGACACGAGGTGGGCCCATGCTGGGGTGGAGCCCAGAATTGGGCCGTGCAGGTGCTGGCAAAAGGGAAACCCTAGGGCTTGGAAAATGGATCCATTCCTGGAGAGACAGCCAGGTGGGGAAACTTAAAATTACCCTGCGTCCATCTTCATGTCCAAACAGAGATGAAACACACGGGTTGAGGAAAATCAGAGTCTGTGAGCATCCAGTTATTTTGTAGGAAAGAAACAAATCACCAAAAGGAACACAGAATCTAGAGCTATTATGTCAGTGCCGTTCTAAAAACAAGTATTTTTTTAAACCAAAATGCAGTTGCTTGATGCAGTAAAATTAATCTTAAACTTTTGATCAGATTTTAGGTGTTATTTAGTACAGCATGGTCGCATGAAGTGAAAGATCAAGAACTCATTAGATTGTACTGCTTTTCCATAACAAATTTCAATTTAACAAAGCTTAGCTTTTTAAAGAATAGAATAGTTAATATTCTAGGAAGGTGCTGACAAGCTTAATAGACTTTAATTGGGGGATACGGATGTCATAATTAAGGAATCTGGCCAAAATGAGAGCCGAGAAGCTGGCTTGAAGGGTTATGTTAATTTGAAAAGTAATTCACACTGCATGATAGTATTACCTGTGAGCTCTTTCATTTTTTTTTTCTGTTTCTTTCTTGACTCAAAAAATACAGGCCATGGATTGCTATCACTTTTCCTTCTTCCTCCTTCCTATCATTATATCATTGCTGCTATATCACGAAGATAGCTTTATTGGTTCCCCCCTCTGAACCCTTTATCCAGGCAGGAGTGTTTGTGTGAAAATCTGGGGAGCTGCATCAGTCCAGTTGAACAAATATTTATTGACTGTCGACTGTGTCAAGAGAGGCATGCCAGGGGCTGCACCTGTAAAGACGGGATGATACAAAGACATGAGGACAGCAGGCAGACAGTTCCGCCTTCTCTGCTGGCTGGGAAGGGCAGCCGGGGGTGTTCCAGTAACAGGGGCCGGCTGATTAGCACAAGGGCTCTCAGTGCTGCCTGCTTATCAGAATCACCTGAGGAGCTTTAAAAATACATATGTTCATTTCTTACTGCTGAGGTTCTGGGTTAACGCTCTGGGTGGGGTTTAGGCCCAGCCCTTTGCAAAATGGTTTCACGATGTGCAATATTATTCCCAAGGTTGTCTTCAAGTTTAACCACCTAAGGTGTCAATTTTCTTATCACCATATAGGACTGTTATTATTTACCTGTAGTGGACATTTGCTTGGTAGCTTGCTTTCCACTGGGATCTGCCTTTCCCGTCTCGTATGGTGTTGGGTCTGCGGGTCCCATTACTTGCGGGGCTCTAGGAAGAAGGGCCATGGGACTCAAGCTTGGCCCTTGGAGTGTTTGGTCTGAGTGTGGTGCGCATGACTCAGTGGGGCCATCCAAAGCCTTCCATGATGGCAGGGAGTTTTGGGAACTACCCTGCCTGGTTTCAGAATCCTGATAACATCATTTGGTCCCTGGATCCAGCCATTTCTGAAGCCAGGAATGTCTGTCCTTGAGTTTTCAGTTCCTCAAGACAGTTAGTTCCCTTTGAGTCTAAGCTGTTTTAAGTCAGCTTCACATTATTTGTTACCAAAAATTCTATCTA
This sequence comes from Tonatia bakeri, assembly GCA_004024845.1. Taxonomy (NCBI): domain Eukaryota; kingdom Metazoa; phylum Chordata; class Mammalia; order Chiroptera; family Phyllostomidae; genus Tonatia; species Tonatia bakeri. Next base: position 12,379 of record PVIA01004362.1, read on the forward strand.
ATAGTAAATGCAGTAACGTTTCTGTAACAAAATATCGTAGGACTAAAGCACAGTTGCCAGGATGTCATAAACACTCACTTAAATGCTGGCTGTCATTGAGACAGGGCACTCTTTGCACCAGCAGCCATTTTTCTTCTCAGGGCTCTCTCTTCAGTGAACTATGGAATGGGGTGCAGTTGCCATATTTCTTCCCGTCTGTGTTGTTTATTAGAAAGAACTCAGAACTGTTTGCAGTGTTTATTTGTTTATGTTCTGCTAGCCACTGCTCACAGTTCCATAAAGGGACTCTGATGCTTTAAGCTTTGGGCTGTGGTATGAAACCCGTCCTTGGGATTTTCATCCTGTTGCAGGTGGAGGAATGGGCCCTACTTAGATGGCATCTATTCTTTATGCACTCACCCGTAGGTGAAAAGTAAGTCTCAGTGTCCACTCTGTGGCTTACCCAATGTCGCGCAGGTATCCACTGTGTGTGTCCAGCTGTACAGTTTAGTTCCGGTCTGCCTCGGGGTCCTTGCTCACCTTTTCCTTGTGCGTCTGAGGGCAGCTGCCCTCCAAGATTCAGATCAAGTTCCGTGTCCTCCTATCGGAACCGACACCCCTTTCTTGAAACTTTTAATGTCCTATTTTGGCTAGTTCCTCTTAAATGTGCAATTGCTTTATTTTTACTGAAGTCAGGGGAAACCTCTGTATTCCTTGGAATCCCCTTGCCCACACCATATTCTCTATGAGTATGGGTTCAAAGGGTACCATTCAGATCGGGCAGTTCTCTCGGGCAGAGGAGAAACCGCCATTGGTTGGTTTTCATGCCAGGCAATGAACTTAGCTGCAAAAAAATCACAGTCTCTTTACAAGCCATGGCTCCACCACAGGGAATTCCAGGTACATGTTCTTCCTGCCTTTGCAGTTTGAGATCAAATCGCATAATCTCTTTTCCTACTGTTTCGTCTATCAATACTTCCGCTGCAACTTTGCCTCAGAGACTGGCATGGAAATGTAGGTTCTGCCGAGTTAAACATGAAATGTCATTATTTATACCAGAAGGGGGTCCTGTTCTAGGAGTTCATGTCAACGTCCACAAATTGGTTTCCCCCAGCCTTTCTCCTCTTTGTTGTGAGGATCAGCCGCATGCCTTCTCCAGGGAGGTCTTCCTTCTTGTGAGTGACGAGGCGATGATTCCCGCTGCCTCAGATTAATTTAGTAATTTAATTAACGTGTAGTGGGCATACAATAGTATATTAGTTTCAGGTGTACAACACACACCTGATTCAGCATTGATGTGTCTTATGATGTGAGCACCACACTCAGTCTCATACCCGCTTGTCCCTGAGCAAAGTTATCACCGTTATTGACTGTATCCCCTTCACCTTTCTCGTCCACTCCTCCAAAGTCCTGCTTTGGCAACCCCGGTTTTTCTTTGTTCCTTTGAGTCTGCTTTTGCTTTGTTTGTTCATTTTTTAAAAATCCCACATATAATTGAAATAATACTTTTTTCTTCCTCTAACTTTTTGACAATGTGGATGGACCTAGAGGGTTTTTTGCCTTAAATTAATTTAAATGATGATTATTTGGGGGTTTTCTCCTCAAATATGACAGTAGCCACTGCGTTAAAGCCCGGAGGGTAGTGAACAATCGCCTGTTTAATTCTCTCCTCCAATCTTGAGTTCTGGAAATTTGCTTTAATGTTCTTTCAGCATCTTTTCTGCCCAGATCCTGGTCTGCGCAAGGAAAGGATGTTGTACCTGAGATTCAAGAGCATGTTTTGGCAAAGCCCACCAGGATACACAATGCATTTCAGGGCCCTTTGAACACTGTGAAACCCTGTAAAAGTGAGGGCTGCTGTTACAATTAGAAGGTTCATGGTCCCGGTAGTTGCATAAGACGTGTGTTTTACTTTAGTTTAAAAGCTTATTATTTTCAGCAGGAATTTGGCGACAGCATCTCAGCGCACCAACATGAAAATGGTTTTATTGCACATTCAAGTCCGGCTTCTTTCCTGATTTCATTAAAAAAAAAAAAAAAAAGCCCAACATACTTATACCTCTATGCCTAGATATATAATTTATAAAAAAATATGATTATCTGAAGAAAAATAAAAAAAAGACACTTCTCCAGAAAACTGTAATATTACTGTAATATTACTGTATTGCATCAAAAACACACAAATTAAGCTGTTCTTATTCAACCATCCTAGCAACCTACATGACTTAACAAAGGAAGGGCTGTTTGCTTTAAGGATCATTAGAAACAAACACAGATGAATGTGGGTTTGGCGATACTCATTGAGTCAGTCCTTGGGCAGTGGGAATCAGAAAACTTTACCATGTAGCACTAGCACATATTATAAACCACATAGTGTATGAGGAGTAACTGCCCCCCCCCCAATGCTGCAAGAGCAGTTTTATCAACTAGACAATCAAGTCCTCTTTGTCTGCCGTTTCATTCAGGGGCAGCAGTCATGAAATGAGAAAAGGGTCTGTGTCCCTTCTGTTTGCTGTGTAAAACCGAACAGAACACAAGCTTACACACCACTCCTGGTATACATAGTAATTTTAAAGTACACTATTTGTATTTTATAATAAATTATTTGTTTATTTTTGCAAAGAACCAGCTCTTTTATCGATCTTCTGTGATTTTTTTAGACTTTTTTATTTCTGCTCTGATCTTCTAAAAAAATTGTATTGATTGATTTTAGAGAGAGAGGAAGGGGTGTGTGTAGGGGAGAGAGAGGGAGAGAGAAATATCAGTTGTTGTTCCACTTATGTGTGTATTCATTGGTTGCTCCTTGTGTGTGCTCTGACTGGTGATCAAGTCTGCAACCTCAGGGCACCAGGACGATGCTCTAACCAACTGGACTACCGGGCTCTGGCCTGTCATTCTTTACGTACTTCCTTTAGGTGTAACATTAGATCGTTCATAGCCTGTACTGCTGTGCATTTCCCTCTGAGGACTGCTTTTGCTTTCCCATTGGGTTGTTATGTTTTCATTTTCATTTGTCTCAAGGTATCTTTATACTTCTTCCTTGATGTCGTTGTTAACCCACTCATTGTTTAGTCACGTGTAACTTAGCCTCCGTGTCTTTGTGTGTTTTTCCGGCCATTGGCCACAAAGGAGGATGGCTCAACACAGGAGAACAGCAGCCAGCCACCCAGCCCTTGTCCCGAAGCTACACAACTTAGTCTCTCCCTGTGTGTCTCTGGTGTCCTCCAAGCCTCTGTCCATCTGCTGGAGCCCAAGGTGAGTGCCTGCAAGTGAGCGTGTTGGCGCTGACCCTTTAAGAGGATGGTTGAGTTTCTCAAAGCTTTTGGTCGCGCCTGGATGTGTGGAGTTCTTGCTGATTTCCCCAGCCTCGTGTTTGTGGGCTCCTCTTGCCGACACTTTATCTCCCTACTGGGGAGTCCCGCACGGGCCAAGACCCCTCGCTTCTCAGGGGGACACCTCTGTACCTGAAACATCCCTCTGGGTTTTCAACCACCACATGTGGGTGTGGACCCAGCTCACTGTGCCTCTCCACCCCTCCACGTGGATTCTTGTTTTTATTATTAGCTATGGGGCTTCTGTTCAGCTGGTCTTGAGATGGTACACAGGTTGGTTGTTCTACAGTTTAGTTGTAATTTTGGTGTTTTCACATGAGGTGGTGAGTGCAGGGTCTTCCTTCTCGGCTGTCTTGATCTGATCTTCAGCCCTAGCACTCGAACCCAAGCATAGAGTTCTAGCAGAGGGCTGGAGCTGGGAGAACACTGGGAGGTTTGATGTCTGGAAAGCTAAGGGAAGAAGGTGGTGGGGTCGTCAGCTGGCACCTTTGAGAGATGAAGTAAGACGAGAACACAGACTCGGCCTTTGAATTTGATAACACAGAAGCCACCATCTGCTCAGCAAATGAAACTGGGTGCCTGGTGACGTCCAAGTGTCAAGCCAGGCAGCTGGAGGAGACAGACAAGTAGAAGAATTAGATGACAGTGTGGCGACTGCTGTGCTAGTGGCAGTCACTGGGGTCCGCAGGGCAGCTCTACCCTGCCCAGCCGCAGAGGGGAGCAGTGAATGGAGGTCTCTAGAAGTTCATGGTGGGGAGAGTTGGCGGGTGAGCAAGGATTGGCCAGAAGTGTGGGGAATTCGCTTTGGGCAGAGGAGACCCACGCACAGAGTCAGGGAGGCGGGATAAAGCACTGTGCCAGGAGAACTACGGGCAGGCTGGTTGGCGTGGACTGCAGCGTGTATATGAAGGGGCAAAGTAGGATGAGGTGGTAAAGGTAGCCATGGGCCAAAGCCCGGTGAAAGCCCCATGTCCCTTACCTGTCATCCCGCGGGAAAGAAGGGGAAGACACCAAGCCAGTCAGGTCAGGGGTGCCAGGGGAGAAGGGTGCAGAGGAAGCCCAGGCTGACTCTGGCCGTACTGTGTGAAGTCTGCGTGTTCATGCTACCTCCGTGTCTCACAGACCCACGTGCAAGGCTGTGGGGCGTTCTCCTTCGCTCCGAAGCTGGGAAGTGACTCAGTGAGCGGAGCTCTCGGGGTGAGTAAAGCAGCACTTGGGCAGGTGGTTTGGAAGAGAAACTGGAGGCAGGATCGCCAGGCTGGGGCAGCAACGCGAGTGGGAAGGGAGAGGGGACTGGATGAAGGTGGAAGGCAGGCGTCCAGGAGGAAGTTACTGGTGTACGAGGTTTATACGGGTGCCACACACAAAGCTGGAAGGGGCCACCAGGATATTAAGTGTGTTCTGTTTGATTCTAAAATCGGTATGTACCTGGTAAGTCATACTGGCGTCTCTCAGTTTAACGTGTACAGTACTTCACTGCGTAGCGGGCATTTTCACTCCACCCTAATGTCGGCACTGCCTTCCTTCTTTTAGTAGAGGGAGTGAGACTGGGACAGGTCACTAGCTAGGCCAAAGTCACTCCCTGGGAGTAACAGCACAAGGCCTGAACCAAGATCTCGTGCCTGTGATATTGGTGGATGGTTGTGCTACCAAGACGGGTTGTGGAGTGTGTTTCCATCTGGAAGGATCTGGGGTTGAGCCGCCTTAGCAGACTGCGCCCCTCCATGAAACAGACATTCACCGCCAGAGGGTGCTCTTACCCAAGGGAAACTTGGCAGTCCTCGAGGTTTAAGAACTCTGCAAACGTGTTTCTTTTCTGAGGTTCTTTCTTGGGAAACTGCTCTGTGAAGAATCTGATGGTAGTAGCTCAAGGACTGCAGAGCATGGAGCGGTGTGACCTGTAGCCTTCCACAGCTTGCGGTCAGGGAGGGAGGAGACATTTATAGGGCGATGCTCAGTTCTCTCGGAAATACCCACAAGCGAGGCCTGCGCAGAAGGGCGGAGCCAACAGTGCCCTAACTCCTAACGCAGCCACCCTGGTGCTGCTGGTGCTGCTTGGGGAAGACAGAAGCACTTCCCACTCTCCTCTGGCAGATTTTATCTCCACGTGTGATGAATCTTCGGCAGTGATTCTTAGCTGATTCGGAGGTGCCTAAAGGTCCTATTTCAGAATTTCGATGCACCTTACCGGGACCGCTTTTTTGCAGAGTTGCGGAGGCAGTCACCTCCGCATCACCCGTCTCTCTCTTGCACGGGTTCATTGGGGGTCGCTGTCTCTCCCTCCTTCCTTTCCCTCTGTCCCAGTGTCCCTCACTCATCAAAGCTACTTCGGTAGAAATAGGAGTGTGTTCACTGTAGGGTTGCTTATGTTGACTTAAAGTGTTATCTTCCTGGAAGTACATGCTTTATAGCAGAAATTAGGGTCTTAAACCAAGGAATTGATGTTTTAAAGAGACCTGGAATAGCATCCATGGGTCCAGGTGGGGAAAGTTTTTTTTTTTTGGTGAGGGGTAGGGTCTGGAGGGGGATAGAAGTTTCTTCCTAGAGTTTTAAAAGGTAATTTTCTGCCCTGGCTGGTGTGGCTCAGTGGACCGAGTGCCAACCTGCTAACTAACCAAAGGGTCGCATGTTCAATTCCCAGGCAGGGCACGTGCCTGGGTTGCAGGTCAGGTTCCTGGTTGGGGGCGTGAGAGAGGCAACCACCCACTGATGTTTCTCTCCCTCTCTTTCTCCCTCCCTTCCCCTCTCTATAAATAAATAAATAAAATCTTTTAAAAGTCATTTTCTCATGAGCAGTCCTGTATTTGGCCTATACCTTACAGCCATCCCTGGGAATCTCCTAGGGGAGACTGTCATTTATTGTCTGTTCAGGAGGAAAGTAAAAATTGTATAATAGTCTGATGTGGATAATTTGAAATCACCTCCCTTCCTCTCTCATTCCTTCTCCCCTTTTCAGTAGCCACCCCCTGTCGGCCCCGGGAGGGTCCTGGGACTCATCCAGGGCCCGAATCATTGAAATGCTCCTCTGTGCCTCCACTGGCCTCTGCCCTTCGAGACGTGGCCTCTGGGTTTGGTGGGGACTCAAGTGGACTCATTTTCTTAATGCCTTGTCAGGACGCTGCCTGGGTGGGCAGGTGGGGTGGGGAACACCCCATTCATTACATGCACCCTTTTAAATGGTTCTTCGCTTTAAATTCTCTTACAGCTTTACCCCAGGGGTGAAGTTAGCCTAAAATAAAAGACTTTTTCCAGTTCATACCCTCAGGTAAAAAAAAAAGGACACTATTGCCCATAAGAAGCTGGAGACCTGGGGCAGTCTCCTGAGTGGACAGTGGGTGCAGGGTAGTCCTGTTTGGTGAGAGTTCAGAGACATAGTTTCCCTGTTTTCTTTTTGGATCCCCTCATCCTTCTTGTGTAACAGACACTTTCCTCTGGAGCGTGGGGCCAGTGTCAGTGCCGTGGAATGAGCCACTCGTCCAGCCAGCGGGGATTGGGGCAGGTTCCGATGGTTCGAGTGGGGAGTGGGGTAGTGCACATACTGAAGGGACTTGTTCAGATGCCATCTTCCTGCCCCAGATCTTTCCGAGAGTGGTTTCGGTAGCAAATCCCAAGGAAGGTGTCACATGCGTGGGACCACTGAGCTGGACACACCTGTCACGCATTTCTCTCTGTAGCTGTTTGTTCTATCCTTGTAGCATCTCCATTTTACTCACACAAGGTTTTTCGGTTTCCAGGAACGATCTGTTAAAATGCAGCTCTTTCAGGGAAAGCTCACAGCTTAGGCTTAAATAGGCACTGGCTTAGTTTCCAATGAATAATTTAGTGGGTGTTAGAGTCATGGAAGGTGTTCCCTTGAGGGGTCTTCAGATATTGTTCCCTTAAGGGGTCTTCAAATATTGTTCACTTTACAGATGAGGAAACTGAGCCTAGAGAGAGAGAGAAGAATCATATGTACGCATCTGGGAAAAAAGAACCATTCAGTTCTTTTGCTTTCTGGCTGGTGCCTTTCCCCCGCCATTGCCCTGTGAATGAGACTCTGGTGGGCGTGGGGGCGAGGGGCAGAAGGGGATACCAGGAGGGAGGAAATGAACTCTTGTAAAAGGGGTGGTTAGTTCCCCAACATTCTTGCAAAAACTACGAGCTGGACACCGCTCCTGTTCTAGGGGTTGCAGTAGGTGTTGCAGACGTTAAAGATGGAGAAGGCAGATCTCCTGAGCCAGGCACACAAAGCAACAGCTATAATGAGTGGGGTGGTAGAAATGAGAGCCACGCTGTGCTTTGGAAGGATGGATTGCTGTCAAGATTCTTTTGGTTACAAGCGACTGAAAACCTAGCTCAAACCAGCTTGAATTAAATAAATCACTGATTAACGTGACCAGAAAGTCCAGGAGGTGTTTCTGCTTTCAAGCACAGCTGTGTTCAGGGTCTTCAAAACTCTGCCAGGACAGTTGTCTCTCGGCTCTTCCTTCTTTCGTGTCGACGTCGTTCTCAGGCAGAGTCTCTGACAATGGTGCCAGGGATGGCTGAGCAGCTGTGGACTTGGGTATTATCTGCTTGGAAACCCTCGTGGAAAGAGCTGATCGCATTGTGCCAGCTTCGATCACATGCCCCTCAAAAAGCAACCAGGGGAAATGGTGTACTCTTATTGGCCAGGTCTGGGTCAAAGGATTACTTTGGAGCTAAAGAAGTGGGCTTAGCCCATTTAAACCATGTGGGTTGGCTGAGGGGGAGGATTCCTATAAGGAACAATACAGACTCTAACCCCAGGTGCAGAGGAGGCACAGGGGTGGTGGTTCTGTTACAAAACCCAACGAGGCACATAAACAGTACTGGGAGTTGGTGTCAGACTCCACAAGTTAAGGGGTTGGTCCTCCACAAGCCTGTTCTTACTTCAGGTGCTAGCTGTGCTTTGGGGGACCCCACGTCACCTGATCTTCTGACTGCCTGGCTATAAATGTGGGGGTTTCCACAAGCCACTCAGTTTTGCTAATTTGCTAGAACAACTCACAGAACTCATTGAAGTGTTATGCTTATGAATGGTTTTATTATAAAGGATACAAGTTCGGGGAGGGAGCACAGAGTTTCCACGTCTGTCCCCAGTGGGTTTAGGGCGCATCAGCCTCCTAGCACATCCGTGTGTCTATCCACCAGGAAACAAAGTTGATTACATCATTGGCTGCGGGATTGAACTCAGCCTCCTGTCCTACACCCCTGCCTGGGGGTCTGGTGACTGAAAGTGCCCGCCTTCTCCTGGTGACCTGTCCCCCAATCCTGAAGCTGTCTAGGGGCCCACCCTGAGTCACATTATTAGCACAACAAAGACACTTCTGTCACTCAGAAAATTCCAAGGGTTTTGAAGCTGTATGCCAGAGAACAAGGACCAGACATACTCCTCACCTACAGAGGTGAAGCAAGGCCGTCTAGGGCGGTGATATTTGAGTTGAGTCTGTACACCGGCAAGGAACACATCTGCATGAAACCAGCAAGGCGTGAGAAAGAAGGATGATGTCAAGGGACTGTCAGTCCCCGGGGCGAGGAGAGACGAGGAGCCGCAGTGATGGACGGTGTGCACATCTGGCAGTGCTTTGCGGTGTCCTTTCGTCCTGTGCAAACCGGGGCGGGCGGGGAAGAGGGGTCAGTGAAGGACTTGGATTTTAGGGTTCTGTCCCTAGCATTAGCGGGAGGGTGGAGGGAAGGCGAGCAAGATGGAATGAGGTGAACATAGTAAATCAGGCAAGAATTTCAGCTTCTAGTGGTACCTACTTGACTCTTTTGCCAAGGACAGACCCTTGACCTCTGTATTCCTGTCCCAGGGTTGCCATAACAAACTGCTACAAACTGGGCGGCTTAAAACAACAGAACTTCGTTCTCTCTCAGTTTTGGAGGCCAAAATTCCAAAATCAAGGTTTCAGAGAGGTTCCGGCTGGGGGAGAGTCTGTTCCATGCCTTTCTCTTAGCTTCCAGTGGCTGCCAGTAATTCTTGGCATTCCTTGGCTTGCAGATGCATCGCTCCAATCTCCGTGTTTGTCATCACATGTTGTTCTTGTGTGTCTCCATGCCCAAATTTCCACTTCTTATAAGGACACCAGCCATTAGGCGCGGGCCCACCCCAGTTCAGGATGACCTCGTCTTAACTTGATTATATCTGAAAGGACCTTATTTCCAAATAAGGTTACATTCACAGGTACCAGGGGTTTGGGCATCAGCCTGTCTTTGGTGGGGAACACAGTTCAACCTGTAGCATGTCCTACACCTTCCTGGGCAGAGCAAGTGATGGATCATCTGTGTGGCCTCATAGTGTCACAGCTGTCTCCTCAGCCTCCTTCACACAAGGCCGCTGAGCTCTGACAGTGCTTTGGGTGGAGTGTCTTTTTTTTTTTAATTGACTGAGCTGAACCAAAGTGGGTAGATAGTGTTGCCGTTGCTACTATCCTGGAGGAGAAGACTGTCTGCTCCTTCTGCTGGTGGCAAGGATGAGAACGGCACCAGGGGTTAGAGCCGCACAGTCAGACGGCACCACAGTTCAGCAACCTTGGTACTCGGCTTCCGGCTAAGAAAGAATTCAGAGATAAGACTCAAACTATAAGAGAAAATTTATTTAGAATATCACAGAGGTAGAAGAAGTGAGCTGTAGAAGAAATGGGCTCAGGAAACAAGTTCAAGAGTCAAAAGAAGGGCCCTTGGAGCTTAGGAGACAGAGACAAGGAGAATGTGCCTGGGGGAAGGGAGGGGTGGTTAAAGCCTTGGGCACTTTGGCCTTTACCTTGGAGAGAGCTTATTTGCTGGTCTTGAGGGTAGTATTTATCTGGAGGTCTCAGGGAGGATCCTAGTAGGATCTTCATGAAAAGAAGGGCTCTTGGACCTTAGGAGAAAGACAGAGAAAAGGAAAGCATGCTTGGGGGGAAGGGAGAATTGGAATTTTGGTCAGAGAGCCTCCCTGGGCCCTCTGTCCTAAGGTCTTGTAAGGGCAGGGATTTTAGGGGAGGTCTCGGAGAGGATCTCAGTAGAAGCTGATCTTCATCAGCTTTCCAGGTGTGTCCTTTTAGGGTCGTGGTCTCCACTGATTGGTTGGCACCAGGGCAGGGGGTCATTAGGCAGCACAGCTGCTCCTGATGTCAGCTGTGTTGCTTGTCTGGTTTTGCTGCTTTTCTGGGCCTGGAGCTGAAACAACTGAGTCCTAAGTGTTATCCCTGGGGGTTAATGCTTAAGGGAGCGGTTGTGTGAGGGCCTGCATGGGAGTCACGAAGGCCACTCTTCATCCCTGTTCTCCAAGGGGCTGACTGCATGACTAGTGAAGAGCCAGGGGAGGAAAGGTCAGGGGAGGGTGTGAACTGCAAGGCCAGCCGGGTGCTAGCAGAGGAAAGGTGACCCTGGGGCAAGGTCCTTGTTTTCCTAATTTTGCCTGTTGCTAAGAGCCCTGGGCTTTTTGCCCCTGGTGACTTTTTATATCGGGCCTGTGGTCCTTACCCTGCTCCTGTCTGCCTAACTGCCTCCCCACTTCCTTCTCCCAACTGTGTTCTAAATTGGGAGGGGGGAGGCTTTGAGTACTCCCCTCCCCTGCACCAACCTGTAACTCTCAAGCACTCCTCTTTGCCCAGCATGAAATGAATGATGGATTATTCTAAGGCCAGTGACTGTTCTCCTCTCGCTGGAAGAGGGGTGGTGGTATAAAATCACTGTAGGATGACTTTACTGTCTGTGGCCCCTTACTGCCTTTCACCCCTTCCCAACAAATACGTTCAATGGATTACCTAAGTCTGTTACCTTCTTTGCTGTGCTTAAGTTGTAACCCCTTGCAATCAAGATATTTCATAGATCACATCTCATTCACCCTAAACCTGCAGCTGTGTGTTGGGAGTTTTAAGATTGGTGGTTCCCTGTTGGCTGAACCAGATTTCTCCAGTGTGTGAGCTGCTCCTGGGGACCACGTAGAGGACAGCTTCAGGGAGTCAGTTTGTTAAATGGTACTGCGTGGGCTCCGGGAGACCAGGTGCATGACGGGGGAAGCCGTGTTTTGAAGTCATGGACGGTGAGGTGTCCCTTGAAGAGAGCCAGTTGCCCACCTTCTGGAGTCAGTTCTTCAGGGTCAGACATGCCTGTTTCTCTGTACTCCTGTTTAAAGATATCGTACATTTTTTTCTTCCATTGAATGAGGCAAGTGAGTTACATTTTTAAATTTACTTTTAGAGTTGAGAGAAGAGAGGCCTATGTAGGTAAAGTGAATTTCCCAGACTCACTTCATAGGGTGGCTAACTTGTCCTGGTTCGCCCTGGACTTTCCTGGTTATAAAACTGAAAGTCTCACAACTCAGACCCCTCGTGTCACCTGCCCCTTAAACAAGACCACAGATTCCTCCATGGTAGTGTTTGTGTGACAAGTCTTCCACGTCCGCCATCTTGCCCCTGCCCACCCCATCACAGTATCTGTATACATTTCATCAGCTATCTCCAGGCCAAAGCAATGTCTCCTAGAGCTGAAAGCAGTGAAGGAAAATCACCCAACCTCCAGCATTTGCCATTTTTCCATTAATGTCCTGAGTACTGAGAGGACAAGAAGGCCAGGAGAGGGAAAGCAATGGAAATGGAGGATGCAGACTTAGAATGCTATTTATGGCCTAGGAAGAGTCTTTGGTTGAATTACTGGCTTTTCTCCAAGGGTCAAACAGCTCCAAATTCCCAGAGGAAGCTCCTGGAAAGAAACTGTTGCAGGAGAAATCGCTGTGTAAAGTTCCCCAATGAGATCAAAGCAAGTATCCATTCAGTGATGTCCTGTTCCATCTCCCTTCACGCCTGGAGATCATCCCTCCGATATAATTTATGGACTGTGATCAACCAAGTACTTGTCACAAGTTCATAGCTGAAGTATAGTCACATGCTTGTTGCCATGGCAGCCATCAATAATATTAATAAAACCCTGTCTGGTTGAACCAGATGACTGGGACGTGTAAACACAGACAAGGATAGCCCTATCAGATGTCAGCACAGAACAACATACGCACAACAGTCCGTATGCCGGTTCCCGTCTTCCACCCGCCCCTCTGTCTGTCTGATGCCCGAAGCATTCATTGGCTTCTGTGTGGCGCCACCCGAGTGGATGCGCAGCAGGAGGGAGTCCCCTTTCACCTCCACAGTGAGAGAAGGAGTCGTTCACCATGAGTTCTGTATCCCGTGAAACTGGCGGCTCCCTCTAGGATATTTGTACATCGTTCACCAGTCATGATCATCATAAAACACACTGTTTACTAAGCTTGTTCTTATTATTCACTTAACCCACGTTAGTGACTTCACCAGTGGCTGCTTTTAGCAGGAGGGTCAGTGGACAGCACGGGTGGCCAGTGCATGCACTTACTTAGATGCTTGTTTTGTAAAATGGGGCCATCGGACCTACCGTAGAGGCTGTCGTGATGATCTGATGACACTGTGTAAGCAGGACTGTCAGCACAGTGACTGCACGTCAGTGCTCAGTGCATGAGGTTGCCCAGGAGGCACCTACCACAGTGGCCGAGGACTTGGAAGTGAGCTCAAATCCCAGCTGTCTCATTTCCCAGCTGCATCTCCTTGGGCCAGTGCTGTGAGTCTCTCTGAGTGTTAGACACGTTCCCTCACGCACTGAATGGAGAACTGAACAACGTACACATCGCGGGACTGTTGGGAGGATGAAGTGTGTACTCACGGTGCTTACATCCGTGCTTGAGACTTGGCCGGGACTCAGTAAGGAGCAGCTGTCGTCGGTGTTACTAGTCATGGTGTTTTATCACTGCAAGCTGCCCACTGACGTCACGGAATGGGGTTGCAGCAAAGGCTTGGAGGTAAAATCTTGTGGGGGTGAGGGAGCTGGGATGGGATTATGCAGCTAATGGTCACACAGTGTTTTCTCCATCTGACTTCGTTGTGTCCCTGGTGCTGCAAAGCCAGGAAGTCTCCAGTAGACTTTCAGTTTAACTTGGTGACAGATGGGAGGCCATAATCTTTGAACTTCTCTAATTAAAAAAATTTGTTTATTTTTAGAGAGTGAGGAAGGGAGGGAAAGAGAGGGAGAGAAACATCAATGTGGGAGACATTGATTGGTTGCGTCTCACACGCCCCCAAAAAGGGCCAGCCAGCAGCCCAGGTGTGTGCCGTGACTGGGAATCGAACTGTCTGCCTTTCAGTTCACAGGCTGGTGCTCAACTCACTGAGTCACGTCAGCCAGGGCTCTTCTCTGATTTTTACATTTCACTTTTAACATCCTAGGCATAAATTAGCATTATAAATCATTAGATTATATTCTTTATTGCCTCTCAACTTAAAAGCCCGTTTCTGATCTATTCCTAGGTTTCCTCTTACCTCTCTGTACTGTCACTCCTTACCTCTGCTGTTTTTCTTGTCTTTTTTCACTCTCTGGGACCAGCCTTCTGGTAATATATACTCTCTGGCAGCCAGGAAACCTTAATTCCAGGGAGAGAAATGAGAATCTCTTTTCCTGCCTGACACCATCCAACTAGAACGTTCCTGGTTTCAGGGAGATTTTTAGTCTTTGGTAATCATCCTTCCTCCACGTTCTTTTCTTCGCTCGGTTGTAGAAAGATGCCCGTGTTTCAGAGGGTTCATTGCAGCAGCCACGCCCCATCAGGACTAACCGTGGAGAGGGGTTCTCTGCTTGCTATCAAAGAGGGGCATTTGTTTGCTAGTGTGACACCTGCTTGCCTCCTTTTCTTGTTGTGTCAACAAGTGGAAACAATCTGTTGTTTTCTTGGCACTCTGTTCAACACCTAGCTTAATGGATTAAAGAAAGAAAACCCTCAGAGACAGAGTAATCGTAAGTAATTCTAGTAACAGAGCTGTCTGGTCGTGTTAGAGTCACAGGAGACACAGCCCTAGGGTGCTCAAGGTGACAGGGACACGGGTCCTTGGTGCGTCATTTATTGCCCTGGGTAGTCTTTGTTTATTCTGGATGTCTCATCTTCCTAACCAGATATCTATCTGCTTTTGAAAGAGACTCTTTTCCTCTGGCCTACCTCCTCTTCTCTGAGAACTGATCTCTATTCACAGGCCCGAACCCTGTGGCTGGAATCGCACTGTACAGCTTCGTTCCCTCCAGGGCCGTCGCTGTTGGTACTGGCGATGGCTGGCCAAGCCAGGCTGGGCCGGTCGGAACCTTTCTGTTGGCGGTTTGGAAATTATACGCTGGGAGGCCTGTCAGTTGGTGATGCCAGAGTGATAGGTATGGAGCTGTAGGGCTGGGTTAGTGTATTAGTAATTTATCGCTGCATAATAAGTCACCTAAAAGGTAAGGTTTTTTTATTGTTGTTCAATTACAGTTGTCCCCATTTTCCCTCATTTTTCTCCCCGTCTCTACTGACCCCCACCTCCCACACTCAATCCTCCTCCTGCACCCCATTGTCTTTAAGTTTTAAACAAGAAACATTGACTATATCTTGGTTTCTATGGGGTTGGAAATCCAGGAGTGACTGAGATGTGTAGTCGACCTCATTAACTCTCACAAGGCTGCAAAGTGTTTTGCACCTTGATTGGCCGGGGCGTGGCCTCACCGGAAGGCTTGACTGGGGTGGACCTGCTTCTGTGCTCACTCACATGGCTGCTGGTGGGATTCAGTTCCTCATGGGCTGTTGGACAGAGGGCCTCGTTTTCTTGTTGGTTGTTGGTCAGAGGCTTCCCTAAGTTCTTTGCTTTGGGAAGCTGGCTCCATCAGGGAACGAGAGAGAGAGAGAGAGAGAGAGAGAGAGGGGCAGACAAACAGATGCAGAGGCAGGAGGATGACTCAACAAAGGGACCATGATGCTGTCCTTTCAACCCTCGCTGTAAGGACACACAATTCAGTGTCTCAGGATAACCCTGGTACCCGCTGACCTTGACGTGAAGTTTTTGAGATTTTAAAGACTCCTTGAGGGCCCAGGCTTGCTCTCACTGGGAGAGCCTGGGGCCCTGTGTGAGTTGAATAGGTCGGGGTCTCCAGGGGTCCTTAGTATGGAGCTGGTGGGGCTCAGCAGGCTGATGCAGATCCAGATTTGGCCGTGTCCAGGTGTGGGTCAACACAGGAAAGGTGGCGAGATACGCTCTGTGGGGGATGAAGGCTCGACACAGGGATAATGGCAGCGGTCCTTCCAGGCCTCTCTTTGTAGCCACACAACTCAGTTTCTGCCTATATGTTTCCGGGCCTCTTGAGCCACTGTCCCTCTGCCAGAGCCCAAGGCACTCAGAGCCTGCAAGTGCGAGTTTGTGCACTGGCCCTTTAAGAGGATGCCTGGGTTTCCAGCAGCCTTTTGTCTCGCCAGGATGGTCGGAATCCCTGCCAATTTTCACAGCCAGATGTTACCTGGCTCCTCGTCTGGGCACTGGTGTTGTGGACTGGGGAGCCCAGCGTGCACCGAGGCCCCTCACTCCTCAGGGGGGACCTTTGCAGCTGAGATACCCTGGGGACCCTCAGCTGCCCACACGGGTGCATGGCTAGCCTGCTTCACATGTCTGCCCCTCCTACCAGTGTTGATGTGGTTTCTCCTTTAAGTCCTCAGTTGCAGGACTTCTGTTCAGCTTGCCGTCCACGTGATTGTCCTGTGATTTAGTTGTAATTTTCACATGGTTATGGGACGAGGCACATGCCGGGTGGTCCTACTCCGCCATCTTGACTGGAACCTCAAACTCTCATTTTTAAAGATAGCATGCATCACTTTTATTGTTTCTCACTGAAAAAGCCTAGACTAAAGATTGTACTTCATTCGCTCAGGTCTAGACCCTTATTAGATTCTCAAGTCCTACTTTTGCACTGATTAAAATATCGATCTTTTCTAGAATGTTCCCTGGGGGACTGTGGTGTCATCTTAAGCAAACCATCACCAGCAAGAATCCCTTGTAGTTACACCGGAACATCCAAGGAATAGGATTTCACAGACTAAGGAGTTAGCGCAGGGCCTGGTGGTGGGAGTTGTTTATTGTATCTGTTTTTACTCAGTTTTACAATATTTGTGTGAGGAGCAGACTCAGGGCCGGAAGGCCCCATATCCCGTGCATAGACGGTAGCGCTGAGGGGTGATGCTGAGGCTGTGATAACTAGGGAAGGTTATCCGGAGTTGCCCACAATGCATTCCGTGCTCCAAAGAGTCTGAGGCAGAGGCCTTTATCGGTAGTCTCAGCCAGAGCTAACATGTTTGAGAGGTTCATTCCTTCAGCTTTTCACCACTAACCCCTTGCAGAGGGCTTGGCTCCGTGGTAACGTGGACTGACCATGAAGTGTTCAAAATTTCATGTTTTGGCAAAATGTGGAAATTCCTTTGAGGACGACAGCATCTCATCATCAGAGATAATCCTTTTAGGAATTCCATGTCTGGCAAACGTGGCCTTCAATTTGTGGACCCTTGTGGTGAATCAGTATTTTTCAGGCTTTCCAATCCTGAGATTTTTATTGTAGTTATCCTCCCTAATGACACAGTCTCCCTTACTGTTCCTTCCAGATAAACATATTGGTGCCAATGTTCTTCTGTGGTCTTATTGTGGAGGCTTGAGATATCATTAATTTTTTTTGTATATGTACTATACACCTTTCAAGTGAGAGTGGGCATTTGCTGATGAGTCAGCAGAATGACTAATGAAACTACTGAACTTGGAACAGTTGGTGGCCAGCCTTTCCCAGGCTTGCTGGGGCCATGGCAGCATTTGAAAACTTCAAGAGACCATATAGAGATTCTCCAGTTCACAGACCTCAGTTCAGAGTCAGCCTTAACTGATTCTCGAAACCCAGGCTGCTTGACTCCCTTTACTATGCTGTTTTTAACTCGATCAAGTTTCTTCCTGTTTCTCCCAGAAAACTTCCAAAGATAGTAAACTCACATTTACCTTGAAGCCAAATGTAACTTAATCTTCCCAAGTTTTCTAGACTCTCCAGGCTTGGAATTTCTTAGACATAGTCATGTGGCTGTAGGAAGTCCAAATCCCCGCTAAGTGTTCTGAGAATTTTGGTTTGCAGCAGAAATGATGGACTGTCACCTCCTCATCTGTCTTGTCCCACAACACACACCGCTGTTCTGCAACAATAACACCAGCCTTCGACCAACGGTATCATTTGAGTCTATTTTTGAAGCTTCTCTCTATGCGGTTATGTGACCAGCTGGATTCACATTTAGATTCTTTAGTTTCATTTTATTTTAACTTTTTGTTGGAATGATCTTTTAAATGCATTTTTTTACAGCCATGTAAAATATGTATGTGAGTTCAAAGTCAATCTATAAAACAAACTACTCCAAGAAATCCTCAATTTCCCTGTCCACTCTACCATATTCGTTACTTATAGGTGATTATTTTTATGTTTTATAGAAATAATTTTTTATCATGTGGTCTATTTTTAAAAATCCTCTATATACTTGTTTCGGTTTTACAATATTTATATCATCTCTGTAGGAAGGTTTGCATTTTATTTGTCATTGTCTGTGAATAATGTTTTTGACTTTCTCCTTCCCAGGACAGATACACTTTATTTCTTTTTCGTGTCTAATTGTCATGGCCAGAACTGCCAGTGAAATAGTGAGGAGAAGTGAGAATGCACATCCTCGTCTTGTCCCTAATCTTATGGAGAGGCCGCGTAGCTTTTCACTGAAGCATTACGTTAGCTTGAGGCTTCTCACAGGTGCCCCTTATCCGGTTGAGGAAATTTCCTTTTATTTTAAGTTTGTTGAGAATTTCTGTTAGGAACAGCTTTGGTGTACATTAAATACTTTATCTGCTCCAATGAGATAATATGTGGTTTTGATATGTTAAGAGGGTTCATGTGAGGAGCTGTATTGATTGATTTTAAAATGTTGAATAAACTTTCCATTCTGGGTCATGCGGTTCCCTGTCATCATCTGGGTGGCTCCCTCCCTGCTTGGGTGGTGGTCTTACATGAACGAGTCGATCAGTGTTCAGACGAAAACTCAAGGGGCACTCTGTGTAGATCTTGAAGTTAATACCTCCCCCACTCCCATGGAGCACTCTTCCCTGTGGGCTCTGGCCGCCCTCGCCTCCCGAGATTTTCAGCACTATCCACCCAACTCCATGAGAACTCTGGGATCTTCCGGGGTCCTCCCAGCCTGCACTGTCGCCTGGAAACTGTCTTTCACCCGTGCGTTGGGGCGCTGGCTTTCCCCTTTTACATGCGATGGTGAGTTTGAGCTCTGTTACTCCATCTAGGCTAGCACTGAAGTTTCTAACCTGTTTATTTTTTAGTTTAAAATTTTTATTTTTTTTACCTTCTGTTTATCTTAATGAATTATCTATATTTCCATTCATTTGTTTCTTCTAATTTAGTTGTACTTATTGAAATGACGTATTTTTTATTTCTAATTCCTTTTTTAGTTATATATTCTCTTTCTCAAGGAATAATATTCTTTTATTTATAAATCTTTTTAATTATATGTATTTTTAAGGATTCTAGTTATGATGTGTGTTGTTCTTTCAACATTTCTGGCATTTTCTTAATTGCTTTTTAGCTCCTTCTAAAATAGTGGGTTACAGTTTTCATCAGTTTTGTAGACGTGACCTTTTGCATGCTTTTATTGTCTAAAAGAATGTTATTCTGTTCTTTATTTTGCTTTTTATGGAATTTGATCATGATTCTCGTTTATGTTTCCCTTTAAATGAAGTGAGTTTTTCTGTTTTTAGGATGGTGGGGTGGGCTACGATTGCTTTTTCAGTTTAATAAATTTTCTCTTGCATTATTTTCATGGTGATTCAATGGACTCATCCTTTCTGAGTTTGTCTTCCCTTGCACCCCGCCCCTTTTGCTTCTGTCTCTCTGTCTTGCTGTGTTTGTACAGACTGTTAGAGATTTCTCCTTACTGTTGGGCTTTATCCTGGATGAGTTTATTAGTGTCTTAATTTCGAGATTTCACGTGGTGCAGACTGATTCAGCCCCTTCATACTTGACTGTGGGTTCCTTGCACTCCCCTTGTACTTTGAAACTCTCTCAGCTCAGTTGCTAACCTTAGTTAGACTGGCCCATTGCCCGTCTCGGTGGGTCTCCGTTGGGGACTTTGCAGTCCGATGTTGTCAAGTGCCTTAGACACCCTGGTATTTTCCTCTGCTTTCTCTGTGTAAATGCTGATGACATGCCATCTTTGGAGCTGTTGTTGGTTCTCTTTCTTGTTTTGAATTTTGTGGTTTGTGGCAATTCTTGTCATCTAGTTTTGTGGTAGATTTATTCATGGGTGCATTTTTATGTATGTGCACTAGGCAGGATAATGCCTCCCCTCCCCCCATCCAGGGTGTCCCCATACTAATCCCTGGAACCTGTGAATACGTCACCTTCCATGGTAAGAGGGGCTTTGCAGATGCCATCAAGTTAAGGATCCTGAGATAGGGCGGATAGAGTGGACGGTCTGGGCGAGCTGATGTAATCACCAGGGTACCGGTGAGGGAAAGAGGGGGGTCCGAGAGCCAGAACAGGAAGTGTGATGATGGGAGCAGAGTCAGAGAGCTGTGGTGCAGGGCAGATGTGACTGGGCACTGCTGGCCCTGAGGGTGGAGGACGGGATCACACTGGGTAGGAAGGAAAGGATACTTGAGTCTTTGAAACCTGCCTAAACCGTGTTATTTTCCTAAGCTGCTGTGTTAGCTTCATGTGGCTATTGAAAAAAAAAATGATCCCAAACTTGGAGGTTTAAAACCATACAAATGTACTTTCTTACAGTTGGAGGCCAGGCTCTAAAATCCACGTACGTGCCTGGAGGGTTGTGCCCCTGCTGAGGAGTCCAGAGGGGAACCCTTCCTTGACTCCTCCAGCCTCTGGTGGCTGCACGGTGTCCCTGGGCCTGTGGCTGCATCGCTCCACTTTCTGCCTCCGTCTTCACCGGGCCTTCTCGGTGGCTGTGTCTTTTCCCTTTCTGTTGGGGTGGGTTGAGGGGAACAGATTTCAATTCGATAGGGTTTAGAATAAAGTATTCTAAACTTTTCTGCACAGCTGCGTGCTCCAGAAAAATACACTGTGGGGGGGGTGGTCCTTTAAAAGTTAAAATGTCTAGCATTATGCTGAAAGTCTCTTAATTCCTGGCTTCAGGGATCAGAATGGGAAACAATTGTCACTTGGAATTTCCCTTTGATGTCGTAGTCACTGGTGCTTCAGAGGAAAAAAGGAAGTAAGAAAAAACAACCAAAATCCTTTTACATTTTGGTGTTTTCTTTTAGTTTCATTGCTATCTAATCTTCTGGTTGCCAAAATTGAATCCTGTATTATACAGAGCTAACTTCTCCATGACCATTCGCTACTAAAAACTTAAATGGGGCTGAATTCACTTCTTAGAAAGTGAACTTCTGGAAGTTATGCCTGTTTTTTGTGCAGTTACAGTAAGTCAGCCGTGAAGCTTGTTGGAATAGACCGAACTCCATGTAGACCTTTCGATACGAGAAATGCGCATCAGGATGTAACACTAGATTGCACCATCCTGTGGTTTTTATTTTATATTAAGGTATCTTTTTTGATTAAATTTTTTTTATATTAGGTATCTTTATTGAAAACAACATAATTTGATTATTTTTTTGTTTTCATAAAATAAATCTCAGCACAAAGACACAATAAAACATTAAACTGGTTGTTTTCCAGAACAAAGTCCTTAATTGCTGTTTAAATGCCTGTCGCTCTGTGGGCGCTGAGTGGATCTGATTCCGTGCAGCCACACCTGTTCACCGGCCTGCCCTCTGAAGCCCAGAGACTCGGCGTAGGTTCATCCGGTGCCGCTCCGAGGACCGGAAGTGCCCTTCTCCACCAGCTGCCCGGTGCTCACTCACCGGCGCAGAGCCCCTCCCTGCTGCCCAGGCCCCTCTGCTTTTCAGCTCACCTTCTGTAGAGGGTCAGTCTTCTTTCTGACACGCACACTTTAAAGTCACCGAACAAGGCTATCATATCAAGAAAGACTAAGGAAAGGGGGTAAAAGGAAGATGGAAAAAAATGGAATTTGGGAGCAAGAAAAACGTTATAATATCGTTTCATTATTTTAAAGGTACATGAGGCAATGTTAACGGTCGTGGAAAATAACGCAGACCCACCTAACTCCTGTTTTTGCCTTCTCTGTCGAAGAAAGAGGAATTGAAAACACTGAAAGGCAGAATACAGACCTGAGGACCAAGATGAGTGAGTGAAAGCAAGAGGGGATCCAGCTGCTTTAAATACATTCAGGTCGTTGCACCAAATCCCCTTGAACTTGGGAATGTGTGCGTGAAACTGCCACTAATGATCTTGGAGGAAGAAAGGGCAAAGCAGAGTGTTGCTAACGATCTGAGGGAGGCAAATGTCTTAACATTCGTAATGGAAAGTAAAGATTTCAGACATTACAGAGGGGGCACTGGGATGTTCATTCACACAATTGTTCAGGCTGGGTCCACCCATGACCATGTTCAAGGTTTGGCAGGTGAGTGGTACCCTAACCCCTTGCCCGTTCCTAGAATTCTGTACTTTCTGATATCAGAGTCTCTCAATTTTCCTGTGAGAGGAGATTGGACTGCAACATTGTAGCATAGATTTTTAGACAGGTAGTTTTAGGAACTTAGAAAAGTGTGCTCTCTTTACTGGGTGCCAGTAGAAGCTCACTAGTCACGACTCACGCCGGAGTGACTTCTTTCCCTCTCTGAGGGCTTTCCTAGTGTTGGAAGTCTTTGTATATCACCAGGATACCAGGAACTGTGGAACTTTAGGGATCTTAAGGCTCATTCAGTTCAATTTCCTTACTCATAAGTGAGAAAGGAAGACCAGACAGGTGGATTACAACCCCGTCAGTTCACGGCGGACAGAACTCACAGTATACTCAGGTCTCCTGTTCTGAGTTCTTCTAGCCTGTCGGGTTCTCCTCATGGCATCTCTGGTGGCAAGGTCAAGGCCTGAAGGACGCTCTGTTAGGTGGACTTCTGTCCAGTTGGTGCAGCAGCCGCACTCCAGGGGCGTTTCAGGGCTTCGTGCCGTTCGACGGGAGACCTGCACTGGTACCTTCAGCTCTCTGCCTCGGCCCTCTCACTGTCATTCCTGGACTGGAGGTGAAGATGCAGGAAACCTCTTACTAATTGTTCAAGTGACACAAAGCTGGGAGGAGCAGCTGACAGACTGGATGAGGGAATCAAGACAAGAAAGGATTTTGACCGAATGGAACAATGAACTGGAAGTCCCAAGATCAAATTTAATAGCAGTGGCAGAAAAGGTCTACAATTAATTAAAAAAAAAATCAAGTGCTTCTGTTCAAGACAGGGGGTAGATTTTAAAAGTTTTAGTTGTACGTGAGTGTGGTGTAGCCCAACAGTATCGTTTGGCTGCGGGGAGAATTTGCTGCAGTCTCCCCCGTGTTAGGAGCGTTCTTGTGCCCACATCCAGGGAGGTTTTCTTGCACTGACCACACACGGAGGGTGCGTTGGATTCAGACACCACGTTTCAGCAGGAATGTTGACAGTGGTGGCACTTTAGAGGACAGTGACAGGGTTCTGAAGAGTCTGCTGTGAACAAAATGAGATCTATTCTGAAAAGGAAAGGACTTAGAGGTAATTTGTTAATGAGAACTGTCTTTAAAACTCTTATTTTTTGTTTGATTTTTTTTTGTTTATTCACTAATTTTGTTTTCCAGAACCCTTTACGATATGCCAGGGATACAAAGGTAAACATAGTAAGATCTCTGAAGAACCTCGTCATCTAATGCTGTGTTTCTAGAAGAAAGGTGTCAGTTACGTAGTGTGGAGCCCAGCCTTCTCCTCGGGTCTCCAGAATCAGCCTGTGGGGCGAGGTCTCGAAAGCGGCATCTTTAGGACCACGTGTATTAGCAACATGACTGCGTGAATATGGTCACGGAGGTTTGTCCAGTGGACTTAGGAAGCACGTGGGAAGGGGGGTGAGAGTCCGTCTGAGGAAGTATGGGGCCCGCAGGTATTTCTGGATGCCCTGGATGGCAGGACTAGAGCCAGCGAGTGGGACTTAAATGGCACCAGTGTTCAGCTCAGCATAAATGAATGAAGAGGTGAATGGGTGAATGAATGAATGAATAATGAATGATTAAATAAAATCCTTCATTTTAACAACGAGGGACTTCAGAAATGGAACACGTTTCCCAATGAACCTCTCATCCTGGAGATGATTGAAAAGAGGCTCAACCAGGAACTCCCGTGTGGTCTGGGGAAGAGTGTTCATGTCTCCCACTGTACGACCCACGCTGGCACAGAGGGACATTTCCACCAGTGCTTTTACCTCCTTTCTCTCAGTCTGCTTGCTTCCTCCTTTGGGCAGAGACTGGTCTCCTTTTCAGAGTTGGGGCATTTCTGAGCTCCAGTTTTCCTCTCCCTTTATCAAGCTGGGGGTTACTGTATGAGTCGGACATGTGGGCTCTGCATCCAGATGGTGTGAGTCTTCAAGGTCTGCTCTGTCGCACTCAGCGACTCACCTGAGTGCAGAGGCTCCAGGGCATGGAGCGAGGACTCCAGCCTGCATCCGCTCTAGGCTGTGTTCCACAGCATGTTTACCAGGCTGCTGCTTTGAGGGTCACTGACTGCTTTCCAGGCCATTAGGAAACTGCTGTTTGGATCTCTGTTTGGTTAGAAGTTCCATTATAAGGTAGAGTTCTGAGGTAGAGGACAGGTGAGTCATAGGCCTACAGATTGACACCACATTTTTTTTCAGTGAGTGTTCTGAGGAAGCCAGTGGTTGGACTCCCCTGGCGCCCAGACAGGCGGTCTCTGGAGGGGGAGTTGGGACTGAATGACTTCGTTAACCTTGCCCAGTCTTCATGGAACCTGGATGCTCCAAGTCCTCATTTGTTTATAGACTCTAGCTGATACGACTTGAACAATGTGTCCTTAAGTCTGCTGAGCAGTTATGCCCATCTGTCAAATGGTCGGACCTTAATGTGACCTTTTTTCCTATGGCTTTGGGAATCCTCAAGAAATTGGGTGGGGGGATTTCCACATAGGGTTTAGGCTGTGCCCTTTGCTCATGTAACGAGTGGTGGCACGTGCTGTCCAGAGCCGCCTTTGTGTACCAAACACTTGTTCCCCATGTCATTGGGAGTTGGCAACTCATGGCTTATAGGAAAGTCCCTTACCGGAGACTGGTCTCTGCTGAATGTCACCTCACTCAAGGTGACACTTCCTTCCTGGAGGTAATCCATGTGGTTGGTCCAAGGGTATGAAGGCCCATCCTCTCCCCCAATTTGGGACAACTCTGTGGGGTCATCCCGGTTCCAGAGCTCCCCCTGGGACTAGCTGAGGATTTTGTTGTGACTTATCATAGGCCATTTCTCTCTGTTCAATGTTGCTTTCATCTGTTCCTGCAGGTGTGATCCCAGGACACCAAAGAACGGTCTTGCATGTATCTTGCTGTCTCAGAAGCCTTCTTCCTCCTGGGGTGCCCAACCTACAATGTAAATACTTGCTGTCCTATTGTAGGTGTCGTGCAAGTGCTAGTGTACGGAACCCAGCAGTGGGAAAAGAGCCTACGATGTCGCAGTCTCTCTGTGCCAGGTACGGTCCTGCCCTGACCTGTGTTATGACTTGGTTAAAACACGTTGCCGGCCTCACTGCCGATGTTTGCAGAGTGTGGCTGCTGCACTCCTCTTAACAGGGTGCGTCTCCTCCTGACACTCTGCCACAGTCACCTAGAGGCCCTCGGCCCTGCCCCGGCCTGCGGGGCTCTGGCGGCCACTGCATGGTTGGTGGCCTGTTCTCAGCCTCCACTTCCTTTCACATGTGTGTTCTTTCTGCTGCCACCTGGTTGACGCTTCTCTCCATCTCTGCCCATCTTTGTTCTCTGAGTCTTTTGCTGGCGAGGAAACCTGTTCCCCTTCTTGTGTCTAGCTTCTTCGTAGGGATCCTTGACACAGCTCCTTGGCTCCCTAGTGGTAAAATCTTTTATTTTCATCCACCAGCCCTCTGTGGAGGTCATTTTCTTGTCAGAAATGCAGACGCCTCTGAGTGATTGATTTCTTTTGTGTATTTGTTTTCACGTCGTTCTCTGGGCTTGGACACACGGACATCCCAGGAGGCTGGTTGAATGTTTTAAGGACAGCCTCATATTGTGCCCAGAATAACCGCTCCCTTCCCTGCACTCAGGCCCCGATTCTAAGTCTGTCCCTCCCAAGACTCTCCCCAGTTATGATAACTTTTCCTTCCGCAGCCTGGCTGTCACTCTTCGGAGCACGGCTTCCCTCGGGACCTCCCCAGTCTATCAGAAATGTCTGCATTTGTCTAGACTGGAATCAGGGACACAGTTCAAGTTCTTTCCCATGGGGGTCCTGGGCCCCATACCAGTAAAAGGATGCGGCTAGATTCTTATCTAAGTATTCACAAACATTCCACGACACTTACCCTTAATAGCCTGGTGCACAGGGATGACCTCTGGACAGGAGGGCGCCGAGTCCCACATGCTAGCATATCTGAGTCTCAGCCAGAACGCCTTGCTCTGTACAACTTGGGGATTCCACCAAGGGACTGTGCACGGTAGGACAGGAACAGAACCTGGAGTCGAGAGATCTGGAGAGACTCCGGTTAATGCCTCAACCCATTGCGTTAGCTCTTTGAGCCTCAGTCTCCTCACTTCTGAGTGATGGACTTAGACTAGATCATGTCTCATCCCTCACAGCGCTAACACTTGATGTTCTTTCTAGCCATTTGTGTCGTCTTCCCACTTTTTATTGCCATGACTTTAATTGGGTCTGGCACAAACTCCTCTGAGGGAGGACAGTTCCAAAACAGCTTGCTGCTGGAATGCAGAAGATGCTTTTCCAGGGTTGACACATATGCATTTCTTTGTGTGACCTCTGGAACCCAGCACAGAATTTTCCATCACAGTCTGCCTGGGATTCATCAAGGGCTTCAGGAGCAGCCCATCAAGGATGGTGTGCATGTAGCAGATTCTTGGGTAGAAGCCAGTAGGCTCACCTTGTGCCCACATAATATTGAAGCCAGGAAGGAAATTAGTTGGTTGGAGATATCGTTTATGTGTTTACTGCCCTAATATTAGTTCCCTGAATTCAGCATACAACCAAGAGAAAGGAATGATGAGTGGATTACACATTCATCTAACAAGAAATTCAGTGGTTAGATGCTCATAAACCGGTTCAGCAGGATCAGATGCTGTCCTACATAATATGTGTGTTCCGACACAGGGAGTGAAGCCCAAAGACAGAATAACAGACTAGAAAGAACTGTGCGAAGATGTCTGTTTCCTTTTATTAAGGGTAGAGGAGCCTACATCAAGCCATCTCAAATGGGAGATGCTCAGTATTATCTGTTGGAAAACCAACAGGGAATCTGTAACTCACAGGAAGGACTTCCTCATTGTCTTTGTAATGATGCAGGGTCTGGAAAGCGTTTCTGTTACTGCTGTCTCCGTCCAGGGGACGTAGCGGGCAGATCTGATGTGGAGGCACAAGCAGGAAGGCATAAAGTCAGCTTCCTTCTTCACTCTGTTATCCGTGGGTCTTGCCAATTCTTTCTCTAAAATGGCCTGCTCTATTCCGTTCCCTGTCTTGTCATGCCCCGTTGCTTTGGTTCAGGCCCTTGTCCTTTCCAATCTGGGTTGCTGTAATTGTCACTTCTTTCAGTAAACTCCAGTTCTGTGGTGCTATTAAAAAATTAAAAAACTGGGCCCCATGCAAGATCTGATATTCCCAGGTGCTGTAGCACATGACTAGATTTCTTCTCCTTTTGTGAGCGTGGAAAGTAAGGTGGATGAGGGGTGGCCTGGAAGGCAGGCTGGAGAATTAGGGAGGGAGGGAAAAACCCACCCCGGGTTGGGAACTACAGGAGCGAAGTCTGGAAGGAAGGTGCCTTGGTACCTTGTCCTGAGGCCTGGGTCTTGCTTCATTTCATGTCTTCTGCGTTAACACTAAAACTGGCCTGTAGAAGATGTGGGTTGGACACATGAGGGTGTGGGGATCCCTGCTTACCAAGACTGATCGACAGGAGACCTTTTTTTTTTTTTTACTGAGTACAGGTTTAACTAGACAACCTCTACAGTCCTTCCTAGCTCTGAGGCACACGATTGTGTGATATGCTGGGACCTTGAGATAACGCTCTCAGAGAGCAGCTGCTTCTACATAAGGACACAATTTTCTTGTTTGGGTGTTAATTTGGTGATTTTGATCATTCTCGTGGTTCAGTTAAGGGCATGAGTTCTACATTCAAAAGGTTCTTTTAATTCAGTCATTTTATGGACAACTGATTTAGTTCCATTATCTCTGCTTAAACAACTGGATCAGATTTATTGCTCAGTGATTTTTATTCGGCGCCTCTAAGATCCCACCAATGTACCTGCAGTGTGAAAGTGTTTAGTACAGAACAGGGGTTAGGTGTGGGTTGAAAAGACTTAGACTGAGCTAGTTCCAAGGGTAAACCAGATCTGCGGGCCCAGGCTCAGGGGTCAGGAGCCAGATAAGCAGCCCGACAGTGTCATGGACGTGGATGTCATGCATCACAGCCAGGAAGTAGGATCAACCTGGGCAGAGGGACAGAAATCAAGAGAACACTGATCCCCTCGGGCAGGGCAAGGCAACACTGATGGCCTAAAGGCTTGGCAGATGGACAGACAGGAGGAACCAGGAAAAGGTCCGGGACAACGGGGCAGGCCAAAGCAGAAGGGAGGGCAGATTTAAAGCAGAGAACTTGATTTCAAG
Source organism: Tonatia bakeri (assembly GCA_004024845.1). Classification (NCBI taxonomy): domain Eukaryota; kingdom Metazoa; phylum Chordata; class Mammalia; order Chiroptera; family Phyllostomidae; genus Tonatia; species Tonatia bakeri. The sequence goes on from PVIA01004362.1 coordinate 40,291, forward strand.
GGAGACTGACCCAGTGAGAAGGTTCTTGGTGCTCCTGGTCGCGGCAGACATTAACGTCGGCATACTGGTAGGATGGCATCCGTACTTGGCAGGAGGCAATGGGAGGGTAGCAAATAGGAGCAGAAATTGACTATTGGATGGCTGTGACGTTTCTTACAGTACTTTGACTTAGTTTATAGTCTCTTCTGAGCCTATCTGGTGTCTTCTGTTGCACAAGGAACTCCTTGAGAGCAGGGACCACGGTTTTCTACCCTCAGATTCTCGTTTACACTTAGGGTGCTGCTTTGTATATATCTGATGCTCAGTAGCATATAGTGGACGGAATAATAACAGTGCTGGGAACTTCATAAAAATTCAGAATTTCTATGTGTTGAATCAGTTTCTGCCTTCTCGATGAAGCATCCTTCTGCCTGCAGGACTGCGCATCTCTGCAGCCAGAAGGAAACTCTGGAAGGTACAGTCCTATCAGAAATGCCGAGTTTTCAGAATCTTAAGTAAAATGCACTTAGGGGTCAATATGAGATTTAGCCGTGACGGATGAATACCGGAGCCTTACAAGGGATGACTCGCATCTTCTGATCTTTTTTTTCTTAACTTATTTGTACACCAGCCGGAGTCAAAATCTTCTTCTACTTTCTGGGCCCTCCTAATTGTTTTTATTTTTATTTTTCCCTTGCCAAGCAATGAAAATTATCCTACTTTACACTTTTCTAGGGTGAATATGTGGCCCTATATGGAGAGCGGGTTTGAGGTTAAGGATTCAATTTTAATTCTGGGATCTTGACACACAATGGTAAAAAGTAATCTATGTGATTCTAGTTCCTTAGTTTCCTCATAAAGAATTTAAATTTCACCTGCTGGATTTTGCTGATTGCCCTTTTCGCTGTGTTGTGTGAGGCAAAGTTCCAAGTGAATTTGGATCCCAAGTCTTGGATTGGAGTTTCATTTCCACCATTCATCACCTCCGTGAGTGTGAGTAATTGTCAGAGACTAAGTTTTCTTACTTGTAAAATAAAAATAAAAACTTTTTTCCCTAGGTGGATTAGATGAAAGACTGTATGTTAAGATGTTTAGAGAATAATATTATTATTACCTAACTTTTTGTTTTATTGCTTTATCAATGAAAACTCTTGGAAATTTAGTTCCTCCACTGCCTTAACTTTTCACCTAAAACTCTTAAGGTAAAATTCAATCAATGGCAACCAGCGATAAAACAGAAAATAAAAATCATCACCACCACCACCACTAGCATCACAGCACGAGGTACAGAGGAATAAAAGCAGTATCAGGCCCAAGGCCGAGACTCTGCTGCTGAAGGAACAAAGAAGTCAGCAGGGCTGTCAGCGATGCAGAATCGATTTAGTAGGAAACGACCTACTGTGGTGGGATTCCAGGGTTAGTGGAAAGCATTTCTGTCCTAAAATAGAATCCTGCTAATGACCAAAAGTAGGAAGTAGAAAAGTCCCCCATGGAACACTGGGCTAGTTTCTCATACTCTGTGGTTTCTCCCAGCTGTCTTGGGGGCCCATGGCATCTGGGGACAGTGAGGTCAGACCTAAAGTTTCAGTGATCAGCAGCATTTTGAAAACCGGGTTCCACATTTCTGCAGTCTGTTTTTTTGACATCTATTGGCTTGGCCAAAAAGTTCGTTTAGTGGTTTTTTTTTTTTTTTTTTTTTGTACGATGGCTCTAATAGTGCTTAATTGTTTTTAACTTCATTGAAAACGATTTTGTTAGATTAGATTGTGACAGTTGTCGTGTCAGTATGTATTTTAAAAAACTTACGAAAATTGGTGAATTTTTGTGCAGCCATTTTAACATTGAAGATGGAAGAAGGTATGCAATGTTTTTGGCATATTATGCTTTATTGTTCCAAGAAAGGTAAGAATGCAACTGAAAAGCAAAAACAGATTTGTGCAGTGTGTGGAGAAGGTGCTGTGACTGACCCAATGTGTCAAAAGTGGTTTGTGAAGTTTCCTGGTACTGTTGACAGTTTGGCCAAATAATTCTTTGCTGTGGGGCTGCCTTATGCATTGAAAGATGTTTTGCAGCACCCCTGGCCTCTCCCTACCAGAAGTCAATAGTGGGAGGTAGCTGACATACTCCAAATAGCCAAATCAACAAAGCTATTGGTGAAAATGAAAAACGTGTCTTTTATTTTACGGGGAAAAAAACCATACGGACTTTTTGGCCGACCCAGTAGATGAGGAGGGGAAGGTATGCAGTGGAACGCTGTGAGGAGAGGACAGATCTTCAGAAACCCTGTGATCACCGTGTCCTTCTTGACATGGCCTAGTGACTCAGGATTGGCTGTCGGGGGTACTGTGGCATGCTGGACAACAGCTTGGCCTGGTTTCAGCTCTGCCTTTACTATTAACAGGTTTGTCGTGGTCTTTCATCCTTCTTACCTCTCAGGCTGTTTCTCTATCTTTAAAGTAAAGGGGTTGAATAACTGATCTCTTAGTTTTTTCCTTCAGAAAACATCATTGAGCTCCTGCTTCTTACTTAGTACTATGACACCAGAGAGCTGCGACACGGGCCCTGTCCTCTAAGAACTTACAGACTAACATAACAGAGCAGATGAAATGTAGCCTAGTATCTGTGATAAAATATGTAGTAAATATTGAACTTGGTGTCTGCTGAGGCCCCTTCTCATTCTAATATTTTATTATTTTAAACATCTCACATAAAATTTGACACGCTCCCTAGAAAAGCTAATTATTAGCAATTATTAACGTGATTTGAATTGTGGTTTTGTCAGAGATTCTGTTGTCCGGTGACGATCTGTTCATCGCTGAAAATCACCTTCCATAATTCTTCATGGCCCATTTCAGGTGCTGTACATAACTCAAGGACCTTTCTAGCCTAAAGGAAAAGATTCTTTTAATAGACTTAACCCATATTATTCATACCATTACATGTCACCCCAGGTTCACTAGGGTCCATCAAAAAAATTACAATACTGGCTATTGCTAATGCTACTGTTAATTATTCATGTTAGTATCAGCCACTAAAGTCATTCTGCAATTCCCCAGGTAGATTTAGGCACTTCCTTCTCCACATTATCTTCTCATTGCCTGTCTCTTTCTTCCCTTCCTTCTTACTCTCAGCATTATTACAATTCATTGCCATCTTGTCTTCACTAAAGCACAGCTCCTCCAGGGCCCGGGCCTGTCCCCTCTGTGGCCATCCTGGCACTTAGCACCGTCTCTAGGCCCAGGGCAGATACTCAGTGCGTGTGCGCTGGGTGAAAGGATGCATTTGAGTATCTCAACTGTAGTTCTTCAGGCAGTACAGGTGTTTAAATCATCATTTCTCACTGGACGTCCAGCCCCCCCCGTGCCATTAGGTGCGCAGGCATTATTCTGTTGCCTATACATCTGTGTGTTTTAAAGAAAGACTCTTGGTTGAATGTCATGGTATAGACTCTTTTTTTTAAGGGTTTGTCTTTTTTGAAAGAACCTGTTGTCTCCATGACCTGAACCATCCACCCTCAAATTCCCTCCCACCTTCCCCTGCACCTCCTGTGAGTACGTGTCTGGTGCAGCACCATTTCGGGGCAGAATTGCATCAAAGGACAGACGCTGGATTTCGCCAGGTGGCAGAGTGGAGACAGAAGAGCTCGCACGGTTCTTTGGTCTCTGTCATCTTTTCTCTTCTTCTTAAGGCCTCGCAGAGATGGTCTGTGCTCCAGAATCTGGAGGCTGAATCCAACCAGGAGCTACCCGAGTGGGAGTGGCTGGGGGAGGGGTTGGATGTGAAGATTCGAGGGAAGAATTTGGATCCAGAACCAGCTCTTGCTCAGTGGCCAATGTATCAAATGTCCCTGTGGTTCCCCAAACTTATCCATGAAAGTTGTAGCTTGGAAAAACAGCATTTGGTGTTGGCAGGACACAAGCTTTATGTTTATCAGAGTTGAGTTTTTAGTGTTTTATGTTCTGTTTCCTTAAGTGCACCATGTGTTCTGAATAACCCACCTGCTCCCCAACCCACAGTAGTGAAGAAATGCTGCTTGCAAAGATCAAAAAACATCAGCTTCACGACTTGGTTGATTTTCTTTCCCATTGGCCAGAGATGGTGCCAGGTTCCCCATCCCTTCTGGATGCAGAGAAGCCAGTAGCATCCACATTAATCTAGATTATGTTGACTTTGTGCTGTGCTGACAACATGTAATAGTCTGTGTCTTGTTTAATCACACAACAGAAGGGCAATTCTCACTGAGCCATTCACTCACCATTTTCCAACTGCAGAACTTTCGATCATGCTTTTCACATGTATGGTGCCGTGGCTGTACCTGGCAGCACAATCACACTAGGAGAAAGGAAGAGGCCATACTCTCAGGAGTTTATAGTGAGAAGGAATGAACTCTCTCCAGTAGGAAGAAGATTCGAGACCCACTCTGGAGAGTGTGCAGGCATATTTCAATTTTACTTTCAGGCAGGGGGCACTGTGCCAGGTGTAGGGTGAGGAACTCTGTGCCCTCACAGAGTTTAACGAGAATACTGAACAGGTGACCGTAAGTGTGAAGAGGGAGCAGGTGATGCACAGGGAGCATGCAGGGATGCACAGCATGGAGTAGGATGAGCCAGCCTCTGCCATGGGGTCAGGCGGCCTCTTTGTGGCAGTGTCATTCAAACAGGGTGAGCAGGACTCAGCCAGAGTTCGAGGGCAGTGTGTGTGTGTGTGTCTGGTCCTCCAGAGAGCTTTCTAGGCAGCAGCTTTAGCAGGTGCAGATGACTGGAGGCAAGGATGAGAATGGTGCTTTGGAGGAACTAAAATGCCCAGTGAAGCTGGAGCACAGAGAGTGGGTGGGGGGGGGTGGGTAGAATGATGGGCAGTATTTTCTTTTCGAAGGTGGGGAGGGATTTCCTATTGATTACAGAATTGTCCCAGTCACAGGCGGGGCAAGGAGGAGGTCTGATGCCCGAGAGCCAGACAGAGGGAGCGGTGTGGAGGGCGGGCGGGGCAAGGACATCCGGTGGGAAGGACATGGAGTCATACGGTTGAGGGATTGTGGTGAACACCTCCACCGTTTGAAGGTATCAGGACAGGCTTTGGAGAAGCCTTGGCGAAGTGCTCCAGGAACCATGTGACTCAGGGTAGGGGCTCCCCATATTCACGGAAACTAGACAGCAAGCTCCCTGAGGGGGGCACCAGGCTCTTCTGCTCATTCACAAGCCCCCCAGGCTTACTGAGCACCTAGCTCACAGTCGGCTTTCATTAAATATTTGTTAAATGTGGGAATGACTAAAAGGTTGAATGATCAAAAGGATGAATGATCATCCCCCAGATTATCTTGGTTGTGGCTTTGTTGGGCCAGATTTGCTCTGCCATTCCCCCAGGGTTGCTTGGAGACCCGAGGAATTCCTGTACGTACCCCCGTTCTGTTCAGCTTGGTTCCAGAACTGATCTCATGGGCAGCTTTGAACCTCCCAGGACTTGTTTTCTTCCTGACCTGAGTCCTTGGAGCATATGATGAGTAAAAATGTCGAGCCTTGGAACAGTGAAAAGATCTGTGGTTTGGGAACTTAACGTGAGAGCAGAAAGGTGGTTTGCCACCGTGACTGATCTCTTGTAGTGTCTCTGAACTTGACTTCCAAAGCTGACCTTTTTCATTCCACAGATCATCTTAGATTACACAGGCTCAGTCTTTGGGGGCAACCATGATGGCTGAACTGACGCTTTTGTGGTCACTGCAGTTTTCAGTGTGCCGGCTCGCAGTTTCAGCACCTCGTTCCATCCTGGTGTTACTGTTCTCTCTCTCGTACTGATGAGGAAACTGGTGTTCAAGGGCAATTGGCCCAAGATCACAAGCTAGAAAGTCATGAAGACAGGACAAATACCTTGTTTTTTAAGGAATTGTATTTTTCCCACTAGTGTTTCAACAAAAATCTAATTTGGGACTTCAGGAAACTTATATCTGAATCTTCAGCTTCCTTGTTTGCAGCTCTCAAGGGCGGCAGTCAGCTAGGCTAGAACTAATTCCTGTGATTATGGCTTTACGTTCACTGGGAACATAATACTTTAACTTAAAGGGACGAAGGGATCCGCCACGGCATTCAGGCATTATGGTAGCTTATTAAAGAAATGTCGGTGTGTAGGAGATTCTTGGAGAGTGTGATATAGTGGAAAAAACCGGGAGCCAGAAACCCAGAACAGTCTCCTTAACTCTCTGTCTCAGTGTCTTCCTCCATAAAAGAGACCTTCTGTTGTCTCACCTCATCCCGGGACTTCCGTGAGGATCAAGTGCTAAAGCCTTTCTGAAAGTACTGGGTGAACTGGACGTCACAATATGCGATACCGTCTCTCGTGGTGTCTGTCAGAATGCTTAACAAGGTGTCGGTGTGCCTCAGAGAATATCTGTAGAAAATAAAGAGTTCCATTCAGAAGTATCGGTAGCATCTCTAGTTTCCCGGTTGGCTAACTGTTCATCTCTCTGTCCACACACATGAATAATGAATGGTCCCCGTAACTTTTAGTACCACATGTGGACAAATAGGAAGAAAAGTTGGAAAAGTTGGAGGGCCATGCTGTAGAATTAGGACTCGTTTTTCAGCTTTTTGGTGTATACACCATATAGTTCTGCCGCGCCTGAGCTGTAAGGGAACCTGTCCGTCCTCTCCACATGATGGGGGAAATGGGCCTCATTCCTTTTCTTCTCAGGGTCAGAAGGTGTAATTGGACAGACGCTCTGGAAGATGAGAATCATGGTGGTGGGGGAAGTACTTGGCTGCAGGGAGGTGGCATTTAGGGAACAGGCAGTTTGGTCTACCTGTAGCCAGGATGGTAGGGCAAAGTGATCGAGTAGAAGAGGTAGAATAAAAATACACTTCGTCCAAGGGTAGGACTTACATGGGAGAGGAAGTTGGGACGGGAGAGGAAATGCATTCAGAAGTTGAGTGGTGAGGAGACTTGACAGGGGGGCCTGTCATTTAAGTTGTTTCTGGAAGGCTCTGAGGAGCCAGGGAAGGGGCTAACTGGTGCAATATAATAATAGTATAGTAAACAGAATGGCCTTACGGTAAAGGGTGGGAGAGGAAGCGTTAAGTGTAGCATATTCTTGTAAAGATTTAGTTCGGTTCACGGTTTTATGAAGGACTTACTCCTCTTCTTCCCTGTCCTTTTGGATAAGCCTCTTGAACAACAACATGACTCAGAAATATGGCACCATGATGGGACTTGGGAAAACTGGACATGTGAAATTAGACTGTACATCTGGTAGTAGGTGAGCTTTTCACCAGGTTAATGTCAGAGGAAATGATGACATCCTTGTAACTTTGCAACTTTGATCAGTCAAAGGGTATTTTCCCAATGCATTTTCACCCACATCTGTAGGAAAATGAACCAAAACTGCAAGGGAGGGTGTTTGGTGGGTGCTTGGTCTAAAGCCCAGGACTTCGTGCAGCCCCAGAAATCCACATGTTGATGACTCTCGCCTGGACTCCTGCAGAAGCCTACCTGGTTAGGTCCAGTGCATGGCTGCTGACTCCCACCGCCTTCCTGTGAAGGAGATCCAGGAAGCGGCACCTAGCTGAGGCATGAGCATGCTCCCCCCACCCACATGCCTCCCTTCTGTGGTTGTGAGCCCTTAGGAAGAATACTGAGGTTTGGGGCCTCCACCCTGAGGTACCCAACTTCAAGGAGCTAATGAGTAAAGTACAGTAACAAGAATAAATCCCAATGAGCTTATTAAAAAACTCAACCACAGCTTTGGCAAAGGCAGGAACCATTGTCTGGAACTCATTTGTTGACTTGCATGCTTTCATACGTTCCCCACCCACCCTTTCAGAACAGAGAGATTAGCAACAAAAGATAGATTTTCAAAGCTCCACACAGCTGTGATTTATGCCCCACTTTGGAGACCGTTAAGAGGGCTTCTAGTTGGGATTGTGGAGGGCTCCGACCAGTGGCCCCCCGGGACTCTAGCTGTGCTGTGTGTGGAAAGCAGAAGCCCTCTGATCCAACCTCCAGCTCTTTTGCAAAGGCTTTTTTGTAATTGCTTTGGATTTTGTGAAACTCTTGCCCCACCAAAAGCAAAACCTGTTTCAAGTGCTACAACTCTTCTCTCTTGGAACTCTGTCTTACCCACAGCATGGATCACCGTGGCTGACTTTTCCCCTCACCGTGGGGAGATCATGTTTTCAGAGCACCTGTAAGGGTTAAGATACTTCTGAGAATTTTAGGGATTTCATGCCCTTCATGGACTTGCATCCTCATGGGGGGGTAGGGCTGCAGCAGTGTAGTCCCTAACTAGTTAGTTCTGTTCAAGTTCAGCTATAATGAGGTCAGTGCTGGGGGTTGAAAATCACAGGCAGAAATACACAGGAGAAAGTCACAAGTGAAAAGGCCATCGTGGAGAAGTGTGTGGTGGCATCCACCGAAGCTGACTACATGCCCACACCTGTGACCCAGCAGTTACACTTCGAGGTGTGTACCCAACAGAAACACACCAAGGGACTTGCACGCAGCAGCCTTATTTATAACAGCCAAATCCTGGAAACTACACAAATACCCATTGACAATAGAAAAGATAAATCAGTTGTGACAATTTTTACACAATGGAGTAATATGGAGCAATTAGGATAAATGATCTACAACTAAATGCAATAACATGGATGAGCCTCAACCAATAATGCTGAATAAAAGAGGCCAAGCACAAAGAGTACACACAGTGTGGATCCAGTTACATAACGTACAAAAACAAGCTACACTAGTGGGTGGAGTTAGAAGGCAGGAGAATCTTCACTCTTGGGGCTTGTGCAGTGGCCGGAAGAGAACATACGGAGGGCTCCTGGGGTGGCGATTGAGCGTGTTCAGTTTGTGTGTTCAGTTTGCGACGTCCGTCGAGCTGTACACTTGCAGGCACTCTTCTGCACGTGTATTATAATTTGATAAAAGGCAAAAGCAGGCACGGGGCTGGTTAGTTTCATTCTGCTATGTAATTTCTTAAACTCCAGCCTTAAAAGTCATGTAGGAAAGATACTGCCGTTGGTTCCAAGAAAGAATGGAGTTGGGTGGCCAGCTAGCTCACTGCACACCTATCAGCATAATTCAAAATAAATAAACAAGTTTATAAAACTAAAACCGAAGGTTTTAAAATCCCTATATTTTGGTATCACCCCCTGACCCCACCCACCTGGTTTCTGGACCTTTGGAGGATGTGTAATCAGAAGGCTCCAGGTATGCGCCAGTGACATGGTGACCCAACAGGAAAGACCACGTGCGAAAGGCAGGTGTTTGCTCAACATGGCATCTCAGGTGCAGCAAGAGGCCTTTTGACTGAATTTGATGATCTCCATATACTATTTCTTGTCATCTCACCTGGTAAAACCAGATTCTCATCCTCTCTTGAAACCCAGAGTACTTTCCCTGGGACCACTTCGGAGAGGACATAAAGTCTGTATTATTTCTACCATTTCAACATCTTGGGATGGGACTTAGATGTGTGGGTGTCCAACTGTAAATACATGAGGACTGCCACATGGAACAGGTCCTTGTATTATGGCTACTTCTTCGTTTATTCAGGGATATTTACTGCCTACCTGTAGTGCAAGAGGTGCTGGGAGAGTAAGCACACTTCGGCAACCCTAGTCCTTTCTATCAGTGGAAACCTGTTCAGCCTTGTATCTGCTCTGTCATGTTAGTGAAATGAAAAGAATAAATATGTTTTTACTTATAAAACAGCAATCAGAAGCATGGACTCTGAGCTCTATGATCTTGGACAAGTCCCTTAATTTCTTTAAGCTTTGGCTAAGATAGAAGTAATAGTTGTAACCACCTCCTTGGTGTGTTGGTAAGGATCGAGTGTGATTAGATGACAATTTCGTCTTGTCCTAAAGTTGACTCACGAGTTGACTCACGCTGGATCTGAAGGAGATGGAGCCTGTGTTTTATAGTGCATGTAGTGAGCACAGGCAGCATTCCGTCCAGATCTCGGGTGCCTCTGACTGGTTCGAGTCACACATCACGAAGAGGATGGCTTGATTCTCAATTATAGCTAACATTCCTGTATGACTTTCATGTTCTGAACCTAAATCAAACATATTCTTATGGGACACACATCCGAACGCAGCATCCCCTTTCAGCCAAACAAACAAACAAACACACACAAGCAATGCAAAGTTCAAGGACCTAGCGAAATGTACCAGAGGGAGCACTAAGGGGGTGGAGTGCCGGGAGCACCAGGACTTGGTCATTCTCATTCTTTGCCGTGTCCCTATGCCCGTTGTCATACCTGGGACACAGCAGGTACTCCGCAAGTAGTGTGGGGTGAGTGAGTATTCATACAAACTCTCACAACACACACCTATTTGTTTTTGGTCTGCTTCCAGTTGTCACAATTCATTTTTGCTGTTGTTTTTCCCTTTTTAGAATTATGCCATCAACAAACTCTTAGTTAAAGCTCTTGGCGGACGCACATCTGTGAGAGACGAGGGGAGAGTGAGAAGGGGCTGTGAAACATGGTTCCCATGGCTGAGAAGCTTGTGATCTAACAGGACAAAGACACATGAGAAAGGCAGGAGAATGAGAACCAGGAAGCGGGTCAGCGTTAACACTGGAAACTATGGAAAGAGAGGGAGTGGATAAATAGGAAACGGGGAAACGACCCCCCTGCTGGCCTACACAGAGCATGGGGCCTCCCAACACAGCTGGGCGCTTCGGAGGTTGGAGGGTTGTTGGGAGAGCTGGCCTGGGGCGGAAAACCGAGTTTTCTTGGGGAAACAGAATTTGAGCAAGTCGCTGGTGGAGGTCCACCCCCTGTTCTAACCAGCTGCTAATGAGAGAGACTGGCTCTCTGATGCCAGAAGAGGCTGCTGGGAGAGGAGCGAGTACTTAATGGGTTTCAACTGAGCGCCGGCAGACACAGCCCCTAAGGAGTGGAAAACTCCATTCTGGACCTGATGAGGCCAAAAGGGTGCCCGGATACGTGAACAGGAAAATTGTGGCAAAAAAAGCCAATAATGCAGTGATGGAAATCCTCAGCTTTGCGTCCAGGGAAAGCTCGGTTTAGCAATCGTTGTGAGAGAGCGGAACCAGCCCAGCCGACCTCAGCAGTTTGAAGACATGTGGTCTTTATTTTTGGACGTTTGTGCACCAAGGAGGATTATGGTTATATGATATGGAGGCCATTTAGTCTTGTCAATCTACAGAATTTTTTATAATAGGCATCCCTCACACTTAGAGCAGAGCCTTGTTTTCCAAGGTCTCCTTGGGGTGTTCAAGCATTAACCCTTTATCTCCCAAGAGTGACTTTCTGAGGGAAGTTACTTGAAAGAGACATTTTTAATAGGGAAGTGAAAATGGAGTCTTAGGGTAGGTACGTATTTTACCCAAGGGGGTAACCTAGTAGTTGGTGAATCCGCTCCCTCCCACTCCCCAGGAACTGCAGCTTCCCATGACTGCCCACAGCCAATGCTTCCCTTCCTCTCGCCAAGGCCCTTGCCCTTCCTTTCTGCTCTCTCTGCTTTGCCTTCTCTTCTGGCTTCTGTTTACCTTCAGTCATCCCCTAGCTGGGCCTGTTGTAGAAGAAATGATTAGCCAGGTAACGTCATGGATGGCCCAGTATTTACTTTGCACCTGCAGAGGACCTGGTGCCTTCCCCAGGCCTCATCTTCCTCCAGGTCTCCCACTTCCCTGCCCTTCCTTCCCTCCCCCATTCACACCTGCGTTGGGTTCCATTGTCCAGGGCGTTGATAGGTAGTCGGCTGTATAAGACAGTTTTATTTTTTAGCAAAATTTTATTTTTCCGCTTCCTCCACCAGAAATCATTGACATCAGGGATTTCAATGTCAAATGAGTCAGCGAGGATTCCAGCACTTCGGTAGTCTTCGTCTTGGTTTTCTCCTGCCTGTGTGCCCCGCCCCGCCCCGCCCCCCCAGCCCACCTGCAGCGCTGCGCCTGCCCTCAGGTCGTGCCCCTGCAAGCTGGTTGGGCTTTTCCTGCTCTCGCCCCAGTGTTTTCAGTTCAGGTGTTTTCTAATATTCTAGGCGTGAAGTACAAAAGGCAGGTGGCAGGCAGAGCTGGGAGGAACAGTACACATCGAGTCAAGGGCCAGGCCCCCAGGCCGAGGTATTCAGTCTGTGGAAAGGCCCACTGGGTACCAATAAGATGGTTGTCCATTAAGAAAAATCCATACGCTTTTTAAAAATGCATTTTCACCTTAATAGAGCAGGAGCAGGCACTCAGCCGTGCAGTTCTCAAGGATTTACCGCTGGCTGGGGTTAATGGTTGAGGTGTTGTTCCTCTCCGTGCCTCATTAATCCCCAGGAAGCGCCTCTGCGGAGGTGGGGTGCGGCTCGGGGAGGCCGCAGAGGCGCCCACGTGCCCCTCCAGCTCCGCCCGTCTGGCCGGCTCGCAGCTCCCTCTTGGGGGCTTCGTCCGCACCAGTGTGTCCCTCCGGGCCTCGTGCAGGGGGGCCCCGGTGGCGTTCTGAATTCTAGGTGAGTTCTGGGACAGAGAGTAGACACTCTTCTTGCATACTGGCTCTGTTGATCCGACTCGGTCCTGGCCTCGCCACCCTCCCATCACGGAAAGTGTGAAAAGGACAAAACCATCCTCTTCTGAGAGAGAGGGGGTGGAGTGTGACCCTCCTCCTGTAGTGGGTCACAGGGGAGACTGGTTGACGGGGGTGGGGGGGGGAACCTGGAAATCAGCAGCATGCCGTGCTTCCGATGCCCAGCGCCTACGACACTCCATGTGGGGAGTCACGACGCCTCCGATAGAGACCATGGTGTTTATAAAGTGTCCCTGCCTCTCTGCCCCACCGCCCCCCTTCCGACGGCACCAAGCGAGCACTCACGGAGGCTCTGCTGTAGGTACGGGGCGCCCGACAGGACTCCCCGTCCAGGTTCTCCACACTTTACCGTGCATTTGAAGTGTATGTGTAAGAGGACCAAACAATAGGTAAACATTTATTCTTTTTGCAGCCCTGTGACCCATGGCACAGCGGGAGGGCCGAACCTGCGAAGGGGTCCAGAGACCTGTTTTGGGTGAACCGGTTCGTGCGTTCGCTGGCCCGTCCAGTGGATGGGTTTATTCAGGGCCGGCAGTGTTGCAAACCGTCTGTAGGCTTTCGAGATGCGCAGGTGACGAGGGAATGGGCCTTGTCTTCCAGGGCACCCTGCAGGGGACAAGGGCCCCATTCTCATCTGGTAACTGCTCCAGCGGAGTCTGTGTGCGCGGACTGGAGCCCTGGAAGAAACAGCCGGGGCCTTCCCGAGGAAGCCAGAGAGGCGAGAGGCGGGCTGGGCCCAGACAGGCTTCATACGTGGTTTCAGAGGGTTCCCCCCCCCCCCATCATGAAAAACCCTATGTTCAAACGGAGCAAGAATAAATAAATAAAACCACTTCTCTTCCACACTGAAATCGAAATGGGTTGTTCCACTTTTGCGCAGTCTTCCTGCTTTCACACAATTAAATAAAAGCTGAATAACTGGTGAGTTGCAAGACACATGGCAAAATATTTTTATCTTATTTATTGATGGGAAATGTCCAGAAAAAATCCCACGAGAGTCTGCCGCATCACCCTTCACCCCTCCTGTCTACCTCCGCTGCCTCCGCGCGACCGGACCTAATTACAACATCTCCCCAACCTCGACCGCGGGGCGCGGAAGGAGACACTCGGGGAACCTGTGTTCCTGTCCCGGCCCCACCATTGGCTGAAATTCTGACCTTTGGTTGTTCGTTTAATCTCTCGGCGTCTGTTTTCTAAGCTATAAGTGGGATCGTCATACCTGTCCCACCTTATACCATGTGTCCTTTTGAGGATCAAATGGGCTTCGGCATGTGGCAGAGATTAAGAAGGAGCAAAACACTCAGGACGTGTTGTCGTTAGGGGATGTTGTTACCAGTACTGCGGCACCACGCCCGGCGACGGGGGAAGGCGCTAGACGTTTGCTAACTTGGCTGGCTTTCCGATGTGCGCGAGGGGGTGTCGGGCTTTTCATATTCCTATAGCGTCAGAGGGCTGGGACGTGGCTTTGGCAATGGAGGGCAAGCATCCTTCCTTAGCAGTCTCCCCTTCCAAGGGTCAGGTTCCCACTTGCAGGCTCAGTTTCCCCGGCCTCATAAATCGCCACAACTGTCTCACTTCTCCTTGATAAGTGACGACCCCTGGCTGCCTTGTCTCCTTTTGGGCTGTGACAGCTCCCATGCGCTGGCAACTCCGTCCCTCCTGGGCTTCGGCCAGGCCTGCGCAGGAGGACCGCGGAGGAGCCCGGGACGAGGGTTACTCACATCCGCCGCAGACACCTTCTCATGTTCAGTGTCTGCTTGGCCGGCCCGAAAGGCAGAGGGAGCGCTGAGGCTGGGTGTGTAGGGGGTGCAGGAAGGAAAGGGTGGGTAGGGAGAGTTCTCTTGCCAAGCTTGAAGGGTTATAGGAGGAAAAGTGGGCTGAGGGGGAAAGCAGAGAGTGGATGTAATGGCCAGAGCCAAATGTCTTATGTGAACAGAAGAGATAGCATTCATTTCTTCTACAGATAGGGCGGTCATGCCGTCCAGATTGAAAACTGTGACTGTGGACCGTGATCAAACAGCTATGTTTATGATGCCAGCAGGACAGTGTCATTCAAATACAGCCTGGCAGGGAAAATTCTGGGAAGTGTGCTCTTCTATCTAGGTGTGACCTCATACATAACTCTCCCATAATTTCCAGCCTGGCCCAGTATAGTTTTACTGTGAAGCACAGTTGGAAAGTTTGTGTTTGGGATTCTCCTACCAACCCTTCCTTTCTTTTTCTTCCAACAAATGTTAGCGTGAGGCTCCAGGAGTGCCTTCGTGGGCCCATGTGGGATCCGTGCACTTTCCTGGGCCCCACACTTAGGCAGCCTCTGTGCTTGGTGTAATGTGCTATTCTTGTGGCCTTGAACTTTGAATATTTCTTATATAAGGGGTCCCGAATTTTCATTTTCAATTGCCTTGGGCCCTGTAAATTACTTAGCTAGTCCTCTGTGGGGTACCATTAGGTGTTGGGGACACACTGGTGAAGAGACACAGGCTTTTCCCAAAGTTTCTTTCTCCCTGGCTGTCACCGGCTCCCTGCCCAGGTGACACCCAGGTGCTGGGTGCAGCTCTCCACCATCATCTGCTCAACACTGTCTTAGATGACCAGGAGTTTGGAAAGGTCCTTTTTAACTAATTCACTGTGGAACACTGAAAATCATCACTGTTTTTCTTGTCTGGAAAGTGGTTGGAATTACTGCAGCAAATTAGGACAGGAAAGCATAAGGAAGGAAACTATAAAGCGATCTGTGATCCTATCACCTCTCCGCGGTGGTGATCGCTGGGTGGTGGGAAATGAGTTGCTTTCCGTTTCGATTATCCCTGTTTATGTTTTTAAACTGAAGTAGCGTCCTGCCGTGGCTGCAATTTCGTAGCCCTGTATTTTCACTTAGAGTTGCATTTGTTGGGCAGTTCCCCATGTCATTAAATAATTTCCCAAAACATGGTGTTTTGTCTGAGATAAAATGAAAGTCAGTTCCAATGGTATGATCCAGAGAACCACAGTTACCTATTATAGGGAGTCAAAAAGAAGAAATCTCACGAGGACTTTAGAAATCACGGAAGCCCCCATGGAGGGAGTGAGCCTCGAACGACTCAGTCTGTGCAGCAGCAGAGGGGTGTGAGGGCCCTCCGGGTGCGGAGAACACACGGAGCAGTGTGACTCGCCGTGGGCTGTGAACCCAGCCTAGGGGTGGGTGGTATCCTGTATTTTCCACGGGTGAAATCAGGGCAAAAGGGGGTTGATCATCTTGGGAAGCCAACAGCTCCTTGCAACACTAAGTGAGAAAGATAGTTTCCATAGCTCAGGGCAGCTCCAGTTGGGGATTCCGCAGTGAAAGTCTGTCAGGTTCCTCTGTTTGGTTTCATGGTCCTCGTTTATATTTTGTGGCTCTGAGACCTTGTTGGAGGCCCACTTGTTCTGGGGTAAATCCAAGGGAGCTGAGGTTTATCTCTCTCTCTCTTTTTTTTCAGTTGTTTTCTCCTGAGCTTTTACTCGCCCTGCAAAAGTGTTGGCAGGTCTGCTTAGTTGCAAACAGAGTAGCAGCTGCCTCTCAGGAGGTGAGCTTCAGTTTCTTCTTCTAAATGTGGAGAAGCTGCTTTCATAGGTGGGAGACTCCGTCTTTGTTGCGCAGATGGGACCTGTGGCCTGGGAGGGGCCTCGGCAACAGGGCTGTCTTTTGTCTGGTGGATCGGGGGCAGCCAGCACTTGGTTTAACGGAGCCAGGTGCTTGTGAGGCTCAGGTGCTGGCTGGGTTCAGCTCTCACCGAGCCAGTTCACGTCACTGTGTTCCACCAATGGCCCTAAATTACGCTCCCTAATCTGATCTGTCGGTTTACAGAGTCACCCATTTGGGGGAAGAGGTGTAGGTGCTTCAGCACAAGCCACTTTCTCAATTGTGCCGCACAGCCAAGAGGTAGACATGTGGTTGGTGCTGGGCGAGTCCGTTCAGGGAGTATTTGTGAGCCACTGCAACGTACCAGGGACTGTGCTCAGTGCTGAAAGTGCAAGGCCCGTGGGCGATAGATATGGAAAGGAGAGCATTGTGTACCGGGACCCCAGAGGGGCCAGCTGGGAGGGTAAGTGGCAGCAGGGGCATGAAACCAAGGCTGACCATTGTAAAGAGGACAAATGCAATAGATGGGGACAATCCCAAATTCCATTTATCTCAGGTAGCTTCTGAATTAGTTTTGCTGGGTTCACTTTAGGAATATCTGAGCAAGCACTGGAAAGGAGGTGATGCTTTTCCCAAGTCTCTGTGGCTCCCGTCCTGGATGCCTCTGGGCCATCACTCCCAATTCCTCTCTCGAATTACCCTTTCTGGAGCTTCAGTGAGTTTTTCCATTGCCTAGTTAGGGGCTTTGCTGATGTGGGAAGAAAATTTGGATGTTTAACCAGCACAAGCAATTCTGCTTACTAATCCCTGCAGCCTTTAGGTGTACCCGGAGCTACGGATGGGTGTCAGCTTGGAAGGAAGCCTCTTCAATCCCCTGAGCAAATTGCTTGGGTGAGGACACCCTTCCAAGCATATGCTCCCGTGTCTCCTTCCATCTTCCTGGCCGAGCATGGGGAGTGTAGCCGTGGGGCTTCGCTCACCCGGCCCAGCTCCAGCGCTCTTGCCGGGAAGTGGGCTGGGAAAGAACTGGGAGCTCCAGAGGCAGCGTCTTCTGTGTGGGGCCTTTTCCATGTTCTGTTTCCTTTCCCATCTTCATCTTTCACGCGAAAGGACAAGCTGATTTTAAAATCTGTTAGCCCGCTGATCACAAGGCTTGAGGTGGCCACCCAGGTGCCAGCTTCCTTCCTTCCTCCTGCTTGCAGGTATGACTTCTCAAAAGGAAATGTGTTCCTTGTGGGGCATTAGATGAATTCTCCGCTACTGCTTCTCTCTGTCCCTCGTGGGTGCTTTGAGACCTATAGCCTTTAAAAGCTCTACCTTAATAACAACAACACTACTATTTTTTACAGAGCATGTGTTATCTTTTCAGTACATTATCTAAACACATTATCTTATTGCCTTGGCAATCTAAACATATTATCTTATTAAACACATTATCTTATTAAATCTTCATCCCAGCCCCGTAAGATAGGAACAGTTATTGTCCCATAGCAGGGCTGCATAAAGTGGGGTCTGGAGAAGTTAATATATAGAAGCTAGTAGATGGAACAGTTAGGATTCAAGTTCAGGTTTGTGACTTCGGACTCTGTTCTAACCACTGTACCACGCCGCCTCCAAAGCCTTTCAGGGACCGCATGCCCTCTGCAGCCTGATGGGCAGCACGGTGTGGAGGGAGCTGGGTTGGTCTCAAATGCAGTTGTTTCTCCTTTGATTTCCTCGATAAGTGCAGAGACCACCTCTCTCTCCTCAATGCCTTGTGGCTTTTTAAAAGCCTGACTGTTGAAAAAGGGCGTTTCTATTGGAAAAAGAAGTCGTGGGTGACTTCTGTCTGGCATCCGTGGAGCGCACACGTCTCTCCTCGGCTTCTCCCTTCCCCTCCTTTTTTCTTTTACTTCGGTGAGTGGGACCCAAGCACACGCTGTGGCTCATACACCCCTCTGCCATCCCTGTGAGCACGCTGCAGTGGGAGATGGCGGAGGGCCCAGGACGGACTGCGTGGCAGGGGAGAGGGGCGCAGCGGCTCCTGGATGGGCTCTGACCGTGGGTGGCACCTTGCGAAGCGCTGTCTTCAGGGATTACGTGAGCAGTTGCGTACTTCCCCCCCCACCCCCCGCCCTGGAGAGCGGCTCCCACTAGAAAAGGAAAAGAAAAGCTGACGATGGTATTTCTTGGGAACCGGCCCGAGTGTGACTGCTTGTGAGAACATCCACTGGGCCAAAGGTCCTGGATTGTTTTATGGGGAGACTAGACTTCCACCTCCCAGGCTTGGGAGGGTCTGGAGACACTACACTGTCCCCCAGATGTCCTGGAGGGAGCGCCTGTCATCCGGCTGCGTCAGAGGCCTGGCCGCAGCCAGCCCTCAGTATACATTCCAGCGCCTCAAACACACGCCCGCGGCTCCCCTCTGCTCTCTGAAGTTGGTGCTGCTGCGCGCTGACACTCCCACATACCTCTGCAGGGGGGGCTGCCAGCTCCTTGAGGGAGGTTTCTATGGGCTCGAGGAGAAGGGGCTTTGCTCTCCAAACACTGCCCAGAAAGCATGATGGAATTTCCCTAACAGGAAGCACAGCTTTCAGTTGGGTTAAATTCCCCAGTGCAAATGTTAGCCGGCACTCACACACATATGTAGGTGAGAACCAGCCCCTCCAGCACCAGGCAGGAAGATCCCAGATTTCGAAGGTGTGGAGATGAAGGAAGGATGCTTGGGTGGAGCTCACCTTCGCCACCCACCCCGGTGTTGAGGGAAAGACCTGGAACACTGAGAATGAACTTGTGCCGACTTCTCATTTTGTCCTGTGTGGGCATCTCTTTCTGTCTCTTTCCTCTGCTTACCAGAGGCCTCCTTGAAGAAAGGGTAAGAATCCTCCCTTGGTCTTCTCATCAATGGGCAGCCATAAAAAACAGTCTCCTTTCTTTAGTTTTCTAATGAAGATGTCTCAGCTTCCGTTCATGCTTTTCACCTGTCTTTCCTAGACTGAGAGCTGGGAGAGCAACCCAGGGGGACGGGGACGAGGTCCCGGGGGGATGAAAGGGAGTGGGGAGACGTGGGGCCGGCTCCAGGTCCGTGGGACGCCTGAGAGAAGGAAAACAGAGCCGAACCGAGTGAAGAATGCTTTCCTGAAGGAACACTTCATGTCCCCGAAGGCAACAAAACAGAAAATGCAGAGAAATGGTCAACCCCCAATGAAAATGGACCCGAAGCAACAAAAAATGTGAAATAAAAACACAATTATTTTAAAAACAACACAATAATTCCAAGAATGCTCTGTGATGATCACTTTGGTGCCAGCCTTTTTTAAGTGGCGTCTCCTCTAATCCCGGCTGGATCTGATTTCTAATCTGGAGACCACTGCTTTGGGTCACTGATTTCTGTTTTTTTCTTTCCTTTCCTTTAGATTTGGGTTGAAAGAGAGCAAGAGCTGGCCCTGTGTTTTCTCTCCAAGTCCCCAGTGGTTTCTTGGGTCCAACAGCACACTCTCAGAATGTGAGGGAGCTATCGATTGTAGGATTGGGGTTTGTCTTCTCCAGCTTTCACAGGTAGTTGCCGAACGTGCCTGTGTAGGTGGGGTTCGTGGCTGAGCCAGGAAGAACATGGGAAAGGGGGTGTTTCTTACTTGGGACAGTGAGGACCCGTGTGGGGCAGCGGAAGTGGGCAGAACAAAGGAGAGGAGACTTATGGGTGGTTCGGAGCTTCTCGGTTTGGGCCTGCGGCGTCTGAGGTACCGCCTACGGGTGGGTGAGGAGCCCATCTTGAGTTCCTGGAGACTCATGTCCATCCAAACCAATTAGATTTTCATCCCTAGCTTTCATTTTCTGTGCCCGTTCAGTTCCATCTGAAGGTACCCTATCTCGGAAAGCCTTCTCCAGGAGCTCAGGTCTGTTGGAGAACCCAGGGCACCGTGCACCATGCCCTGCAGTCCAGCTGGGCCGACTGCAGTCTCCTGATGGCGCTCTGCGCCTCCTGCCAGGTGGCAGCTGGCGTGCCGGTTTGCAGCTTGGGCTCGGTCCCCTTTGCAAGACGACGGGTGACACTGATGTATTTAGGAACGGAAGTGTATAGTGTTCAGTTGTCGCTCTTTGTTCCTTTTGCTGGTACAGGTAGGTTCTCGGTGCCCAGATCCACATTTATTGTGAGCTGCAGAGTGTTATAATTGTTTTTTTCATTTATTAGTTAGAGTACTGCTATAAAAAGACACTTTTCCTCATTGAGTTTTGTTTAGTCAGTGGTGCAGTTCAGAGAGGAAAGGTAAAATAAATGCCTCATTCTTTCTGGTCACTTACCAGCTGTCGGGATAATGTTTTCCATTGTTTCCTAGAAATACCTGTTTATTTGAATTATCACAAACTCACGTGTCATGGGTTCGTACGTGCGTCCAACATATTCAGTGAGTTTCAAGCAGTTGTAACAATTCTCTGTTGCAGCTCAGTCGGTCCCCTCGTTGGCCACCGAGAGCCCCTTCCACAGGCACCTGAACCCTTCGATGCGACCCCTGTAGTCTCTCGTGACCCCCTTGCTCTCTGATAGGACAGGATATTCTGGGCACGTCTTGTACGTTTCCTACTCCAGACCTGCCGTCTGCCGTTTCTTCAAGAATCCCTGCTTTCTTTCAGCAGGAGTCGGCACTTCGAAACCACAGTCTAGGTGCAAAGTGTGTTCATTACTGCGGTGGTCACTGTTTCTTTGCCTTTTCGGTGGACAGAGCTAGGAAATATTCATATATATTAAAAGTTAAACTATCTCATGAGTTCATTTGGATACTTTTAATTCAAATTTGGTGCGATAGGATTTTTATAAACACAATAGGCTTAGAACACCAATACCGACCGGTACCACCGTCTCCAATGTGATTACTAAGAGTTATATTTTCATTCGCTCTGTGCATGTCCCTCTGTTTTTTAGTACATATTTTTAATTTTTAAAATTTTAATAGGCTTTCTATGTAGAGCAGTTTCAGGCTCACAGCAAAATTGACCAGGAGGAGTGGAGACTTTCCATGAGCCCCCTGCCCCCATGGACGCATAGCCTCTCCGGTCAGTGGCACCCCGCACCAGAGTGCTACGTTTCCCAGCTGCTGCACCAGCATCAGCGAATCATTATCACTCAAGTACATGGCACACGGTTTACACTGAAGTTTACTCTTGGTGTTATATATCACATGGGTGTGGGCAAATACGTAATGACATTATGATGTCATGCAGAGGAGTTTAATTGCCCTCAAAGTTCTCTGCGCTCTGCCTGTGTGTCCCTTCCCCCAACCCCTGATCTTTTTACTACCTCCGCAGTTTTACCTTTCCCAGGAACTTCATGTGGTTGGGATCATGTAGCATCACAGCCTTTTCAGACCGGCTTCTTTCACTCAGTTCTGTGCGTGTGAGGCTCCCCCGTGTCTTTTTGTGGCTCCGGTGTCCTTCCCGTTCAGCCCTCGGCAGTGTCCCATTGTCTCTCTCCCACTGCGCACTTGGCAGTGCGCCCAGAGGTGTCCCGCGGTTCCCTCAGGCTCGGTTTGAAAAATGAATTCCCTCAATCGTTTGTGTTTTCCTGGTTTTCAGACGCAGTGATTTGCGTCCCCCTGTCCTCGAGTTTGCTGATTCTTCCTTTTACGTGCTCACATCTGACTCTGAATCTGTTGAATGAATATTTCATTTCAGGTCTTGTGTTTTTTTAGCTTTAGAACTACATTTTGGTTTCTTTGGTTCTTTGAGCCTCCCAAGACTGTTGTTGTAAAGTCTTTGTCTAGTAGATCTGCCTCTGGGTCTTTTTCGGGGGCAGTGTCTGTTGACTTAATTTTTTTCCTTTGAATGGACCATACTTTTCTATTTCTCGTGATTTTTTTGTTGTTGTTGAAAACTGGACATTTGAGCTTAATCATGTGGTAACTCTGGAGATTAGATTCTCTTTCTGCCCCAGGGTTTGCTGTTTGTTGTTGTTTTCATTTTTAAAAAAAATCAACATCTGCCAACATCCTGAGGTGTAAATTTAGGGTGTTCTCAGTCCCTTTCCCTGGGTGTGCATGGTCACTCTCTAATTTTCCTCACACGTACAGTTGCTTTTTAATATCCTAGTCTTTAATGTCTGGCTCCCAGAAAGGGAGAAAATGAAGAACGGGCAAAAAAAAGCACCAGGCCTTTAAGTCCCTGGGGTGTCACTTCCACCAAATGGAGCGGGGGCTTGCCACAGTGAGGGGAGTGCAGCGACAGCAGCTGCCTGCCTTTTCCTCTGCATCTCAGTGATTGGAAGCAGCAGTCAGTGATCAGAGCATAAAACCCTAATGTGGGGAGGAAGGGTTCCTCATTGCCCACCTGGCTTCTGTGAGCGGTGTCCAGATTGCTCGGGTCACACGCACACAGCTGCCTGCTGTGGGATGAGCAGTGGGTTCTGGATAGCCGGGACTGTGCTAAGAGCTGCAGTGGACCAAAAATTAACCACTATGGACTACCCCGGCCTTCTCCTGGAAATTGCAAGACTTCAATACGCTCTAAAGTTGCAAAACAGTTACATCAGACAGATGCCGCCAGCGCTGTTATTGTCCAGGTCAGGAGACTGATTCCTGGCGCTTCCTCCTCCACCGTCTTGTCGGGAGCATCTTCCGAGCCCCAGGGTTCTACCCTGGGGTCAGTGGGGGAAGCAGGCGAGAGAGGAAATTGTATGTGCAATGTGAACACAACCACCTCAAGTAAAATGCAAACTGAATATGAAAATACGGGAAGAAAGTAAGTGGAAACACAGTAGTCATCTTTGGTTGGTGATCTTAAGAGAAATTTCCCTTTTTCCTTTTCTTGATTTTTCGTATTTTTTATCTTAAAGCTAAAACAGAATGAATTTACCCAGCAAACAAAGCTCATGGACGCTGTGCCATGGGCTGCTCCTGGGGCACACGGCCCCTTCGAAATGCGTGCAGCAGGTCTCCCATGGCGAGAAAGCCGTGCTGTCATTAACTCGGGGCTGGCACCGAGTAGGTGCTCAATCAATATTTGTCGAACGAGTGAACGAGGACGTATGAGTGTGTGTGTGGGTATGATTTGGCTCACAAATAACCGAAAGCCTAGCACAGGTGAGGAGTTTTTAATGGAGTGTGACTGAAAATGAAAAGCCCAGATTCTCCGCTCTTGGCCCAGCGTGCGTTGTTCCTGGCCCCAGTGCCTCCTTTCGGGAGGAAGCCTGCTCTGGGGAGAGGTGGGTGCCTCTTTCAGCAAGCAGCAGGAACCCGGCGTACCATCCCTGTGTCCCCCCGAGACCCAGGAATAGCCCTGGCTGGAGCACTTCCTGTCATTAGGGACCCTCCGGGGTGGGAACTGGGTGAGACGTTGCCAGGCACATTCACTGTCTAAAACTCTCACCAGACAAGTTAAACGGACGGAAAGGTCACCCGGCAACATCTCGGCTGGGCCGAGAAGCGAGCCCGGCGTCTCGTGTCCCTAATAATAGAGTTGAGCAGCTTTCATGTGTGGTTCGAGCTGTGTTGAAGGATGGGGGAGGGAAGTGTTTTAAGGAGGCGAGAAGAGTTGTGGTCCTTTGCTCACTGGAGTTTAGCAGGCTGAGAGCCGGGGCGTGGAAAGGTTAGGGGAGACGTGGCTGCATGATCTCCGGGGGGGGGGGGGGGGGGGGGGGGGGGGGGGGGGGGGGGGGGGGGGGGGGGGGGGGACCGGGCTGGCGCTTGCGGCGGGCATGGGAGACGGAAGCCAGGAGGCGTTGCTGGCCCTGCAGGGAGCATGGCTTTTCAGTATCAGCAGGACGTTCAGTTTTCTGATTTACTGTAGTTACTCGGTGCCGCGACTTTAAAGGGCTTTTGTAAGTTTTTGGAGCAAAGACTGTTTTTATAAGGCTTTGATCATTTCTCGTCCCCCCCAGTATCTTTTCTGATGACCGGGCCAGCATGATGTGAAAAGAGTTAGAGAGGGGAAACTATTAAAAACACATTCTGTAGGAGGCCTGCCTTGCATCTTGCCAAGATCGGGTTCCCCTGTGACACAAACGTGGTCTGAAAACTATCAGCAAGCACTCGTCTCATGTCAGATTGTAGGTTCCGAGACAGCAAGGACTTTGCCCGTCCAGTTCCCTTGTCGCGGCTCCGAGGACAGTGCCCAGCACCCTGATACCCTTTGTCTGCCACCACAGCCGTGGCTCTGAGAGTCCAAGAGCCGAAGCCCAAGTCCCCACAGTCATAAGAAAAACATGGTGACTGTCATTTTCTCCTAAATCCAGTCACCCGCCCCCAGGTGACATGCTTTATTGTGAGGGGACGTGAGAGGGTTCTGGGTGTGCCAGCTCAGTAGTGAGATAGCATGGTGGCCGTGGGCTTTGTCTGAGGAGGCCCCGAAAGTGGCATTTGGGGTGGATATCGGGTGGTGATGGGTAGTCGCACTGATGACTATGTCAGGGAAGACCAGGCGTTTTCATCCCAATGGCAACAATGAGAAACCAGAGGAGACAGTTAAGTGTGGAAGATGAGACCTGGGAATTCGTGGGCAGTTGGTCAGACAGACCAGAGAATGGCCCCAAGGCTGGCCCGGCCGCTCCCTGCATGGTCTGCCAGTCCTGGGGTCAAAGACAGGGGGCAGTGTTGCGGAGCCCTCGATGAAGCCTCTCCATCTGGTCTGAGGCGGAGACCTGGCTTTTACGCAGCACCCACTCATGTCACCGTCTCCTGTTTGCATCTCAGGAGTGCGGCTTCTCTGTTCCTTTGGTGTAGCTGGATCAAGCTGGCATGAGCCAGGGTCTAAGTGACACGAGGCCTTGAGGACAGAGTGGCTGCTTCAGTATCTCCCCATTAATCAATCAACGAGGGTATTCTGTCCATGGCAACATGACAGGAATTCGACTCAACCAACAATTTGGAGACAACAATAATAATTATTATGGTAATAGTATTAGCTAATGCATCTGTGGTACTTACTACGTGTCCTAGGAAGCTTTACATATATTGTCTCATTTAATTGTCACAGCAACCCCTGGGATAAATACTATTATTGTCTCCACTTTGAAGATGAGGAAACTAAGGCACAGAGGGGTGAAGTCATTTTTCCAGGGTCACACAGCATTTACACGAAAGCACAGAGCCAGATTCTGAGAGAGCATGAGGCAGCATTAGAACCATGTCTTTTGGACCTGGCTGGTTTTGGCTTTCTGATCTTTCTTGTGAGGGGTGTGGTGAGTGGACGGTAGGGGTAGCATCTTTTCAGTACTTAGCAGAGTCATACAGAAAGGGAAGTGGCGATTCTTGGGCCTCTGTAGCTGTGAGACAGTTGTACGGTAGAGTCTGTGCATACCAGACTAATGAACGGGCGATGTGGTCGAGGTTGCTGGGCTGGAGGACCCTCTGGGGCGCCTGTAGGTGTTTGCTGAGTGGTTGTGGAGTCAGCTGACTCAGAAACACGAGTAAGAGAGTGTCCTCTCACAACCTCTGTACTCCTCACACTTTCCATTGTTGAGCGACCTGTATTACTCAGTACCTACTATGGTTCAGGGTTCCCCAGGGAGGATCCAGATACCTTGCTCCCCCATGGAATCCAGAAGCTTCCCTCTTCCCAGCCCTGTGCCCGGGAAGCCTCCGCATTATGACTTGACTTGTGAATCTGACTGCCATCCCTTTCTTCCCCAGACTCACAGCCCATCAGCCTCAAAGCACAGAGCATTAAGAAACATTATTTTCTCAAGCTTGGACTTGAAGACTTAGCTTTCGGAAGAGAAATACCCAGGGAAGTGCCCGTGGCTAGGGGCCCCTTTCCCCCTCCTCTTGGCCACAGGGTAGGGTTTCCAGCGGACTGACCCCCTGTGAGGCCTAGTGTTGAACACTGCTGCTCACTGACTCTCGCTGGAGAGGAGCCAGCCGGTGGAAGAGGGGGTGTGCAGAGAGCAGCCCTTCCCCCGCAGGCCTGCCCACACCTAGCTCTCTCGACCATGCCTGTAACTGGGCCTCCTCAGTTCCCAGCTTGGCTTGGCAGCACTGCTCTGGGCACCAGTCTCCGAGAAGTCTCTCTGCCTCCCCAGCTCCTGGGGCACCCGAAAGGGCTTCTCTGGATACGCCTCAGTAACACAGGCCAGCCCTGGGGAGCAGGCCGCCGCATGGTTTTCAGGCAGACAGACCTGGAATGAGCTGGCATGCCTTACTCCCGTCCTGAGGGACAGGTCCCCACATCAGGAAACCACCGTCCGAACTGGCCTCTTTCTTGGCAGTCTGAACTGAGAGGCTGAGAAGGGAAAAGGAGAAATGTGGAATTCCACCCCACCGTAAGGGCAGGCGTGTGGTTGGTGGGGAGTGGAGGTACGCAGGCTCGAAGGGCCAGGTGGGGAAGGGGACGGGCGGGGGTCACTGCATGCAGCACACCCTCTGTCTGCCAGGCCAGGTCTGCTTTGTAGATGCTCACCACGTACGTCTCTCAATACTCGTGGGGACACCCACATGTGACAGAGAATGGATGAAAGAAAATGTTTTCTTTCTCCAGCAGTCATTTCCTTCCATGACACTGGTGAGGATCTCCCCCTCCTCCTCTCACTCTCCACCCCTCCCTCTGGCTCTTGCCAGGAAGGAAAATCCTATGTACACACCTGGAATCGTAGACCAGACGAAAACACTAACGCCAGTCCCCCGACTGTGCACGCATTCCCCAGCGTCCCAGGGTGGCCGCACGGAACCTTGCCCCTGGGTGTGCCTCCTCACCAGCTTGCACCTACACCCACAGTGCTGCCTTCTTGTCCTCTCGCTCCGCCCTTGGCCCACCTGCCAGTGGCCATCCTGCAGGGTTGTGGAAGGGCGCAGGGTTTCTGAAAATAAGTCCGAAACCAATGTGACGAAGGGGAAAACGGA
This sequence comes from Tonatia bakeri, assembly GCA_004024845.1. Classification (NCBI taxonomy): domain Eukaryota; kingdom Metazoa; phylum Chordata; class Mammalia; order Chiroptera; family Phyllostomidae; genus Tonatia; species Tonatia bakeri. The sequence continues at coordinate 67,211 of PVIA01004362.1, forward strand.
GCTTTCTGAATATTGGATTAAGACTGGCTCCACGAGTATCGATATTCCCATAAGAAAGCCGTTAGCTTGCTCACTACTTCAGGTCCCCATGAATATTTCATTGGTTGATTTAAGCTCTGAAATGTTAAAGCACCCACAGACACAGACACAGACACGGCGCCTCTGCGGCAACAGGGTCGTCCTGCCACCCTCCTGAGCCGGGGACCCAGCTCTGGGGTGATGCCAGGCAGCAGCTCTGAGACAGGTGTGTGTTCGCCCCACGGGGATCTAAACTTGTATCTGACCGGGACATCTCCTGGCGTGGCCAGGGCGAGGCTTCCGGAAGACACACGGTGGCTTGACACACATTAGCGACTCACGGAACGAGCGGACTTCCCCAGCGGCCCACTGCTGAGGGGCATCAGCCAACGAATCCTCTTACTGTCTCCAACCTCGTTAATGACGGGGCCGCATCGGTTTTACTTGTGGCACTGGGGTGTGAAGGTAAAATCGGGGCTGTGATTTATATGGCTCTGACCCTGGACACAAATGGATGTTTTTAAAAGGATCTCTATGTATTTCCAATTAATTTCAAAAGAAAGAGTTTTTATGCTTTCCTTTGGTCACAGTGCCTCAGCCCTCTGGTACTCTGGAATTCTCTTTTCTTCTCTATGACAGATTCTCATGCCACCGAGGAAAAGGCAGCAGTCATTCTACACAGTTCAGAGAAGTCCTTCAGTCACGATGAAATCTGTTAGTTTAAATCCTTTCCCTCCCTGTGCCAAATACTGACAGTCAGTGCCCAGTGCCGAATGCATCAGAGTAGAGTTTGATACGTGGAAAGACCTGTGAGGAGTTGAAGTCCTGGCAGACAGATTCAGCTTGACCGCAGAGACTTTGGGGAAGTCACTTAACTCATCTGTTGTTTTCCACTCGACAGTGACTAATTAAATGTTGTTATTCTGCTCATAGCTCTTCTGGTTGTGAGTGAAGAAAATTAAAATACAGTCGTCATGAATGTAAAAAAAAGGGATTTATCATCTCAGGGACCTGAAGCTTCCAGGGATGGCTTCAGGCTCACTGGATCCCAGTGTTCAGACAGACGGCATCAGAATTTTGTTTTTCTCGACTGCTTTCTCTGTGTCGGCTCTGTTTTCACAGGCAGACTCTGTCTTTGGGTGGCTGGACGACTACCAGCATCTCTGGACTTGCAGTAGTCTATCTTCTCAGCTTCATGTCCAGTGGGAAAAGGGTTTCCACCCCCCAGATGCTCTGACTCTGGTGTGTCTTGGGTGTGAATCTCACAGAGCCAACTTGGGTCGTGTGCTTATCCAGTCACAGTAGCCAAGAGGGACAGCACTCTGGCCAGCCTGGGGCGCACGCCCAGACGTGGGGTCAAGCCTGCTCAAACCATAGGTAAAGAGAGGAGAGGATGATGCCTTCCCTAGGAAATTCAGGATTTGGGTTCCACGAATTGCGGGGGGGAGGTGCTGGCAGGTAAAACTGACATATGTCCTCTTCAAGGTTACCAAATGCCCCCCCACATTGCCAAATCCCATAGTCAAGTCTCTAGCCTCCAGCTACCTGGTCACGGCAGCGCTTGACACACGGATCACTCCTGCCTTGTCGCCCTGTGCGCTGCATTCAGATTCCAGGCCCTCCCGCCTCCACCTGTCCATGTCCTTTTTGACTGTCCTGTGCGCTGGTTCTTCTCTCCCTGACTGTGTCTGTTAGAGCCATATCAGAAACCACACCAGCAATGCGAGCAGAACAAAATACAGAGCACAGAGCTGACTTCTACTAGTGTGCAGTTTTATACACTCCGTACATATGTACACACTAGTGTGTCGCTTTGTACACTAGCAAAAAATGACTAGGAGGAGGAGCAAAAGGGGGCTTTAAGGGATATAGAAAAGCAGTGCAGACCCCCCCCCCCCCAGATTCAGAGCTCTGGGGGGGTGGGGCATGCTGCCTCCAGGAATGCTAAGCCTGGCCAAAGGGAAGAACGGGCCAGGGGCCAGGGGTAAGAGCTGGAGGGTGTGGGCTGCAGCTGGTCCCTGTGGACGACTGAGGCGAGGGCTCCTGGACCTCTGGACCCAGTCCTTGGAAAGTGGCACAGAATCCAAACCTACCTCTCGGCCAATGGCAACCCGACTCCCAAGCTAGAATGGTGGAGTCAGGTCCTCTTTCCTTCACACTCTGTGTTGAACCTCGAGGCAGATCCTGTTGGCTGTACATCCTGAAGGTGTCTAGGAGTAGACCTCCTCCCCGGCCCACCTCACTGTCGGCTCTCACCCGGGCGGCTTGCATTTGCCCCCACCCAGAGTTCTTGCCTCGGTCTATTTGCCACCACAGTCCCAGTTCAACAGCAGCTCGAGTGGCCTTGTGAAAATACCAGGTAGATTCTACCGGTTCTCTGCTCAGAGCCCTTCAGTGGCTTCCGTCGTGCTCAGAGTAGAAGCCCGAAGGCCTGATACCGGCGTCTGAGGCCCTTGCCGATGTATCCCCTCCTCACCTCTCTGACCTCTGTCTTTCCTCCTGTCTCAGCCCACTCCGGCCACGCTGGCCTACCTGCTCTTCCGCAAACTCGCCGGACATGTAGATTTTTGGGTCTTTGACCTTGCTCTTGCCTGTGTTTGGAAGCCACATGGTTCATGCTCCTGCCTCCTTCAGTTCTTCAGAGCAAGTATTTTCTTACGGTCCTATTTGGAATATTTTTTAAGAAATTTTTTTATCATGCTTTATTTTTCCTCATAGCACTTATCACCATATATATATATGTGTCTGTAAGTTTATATATATATATAAAATTACATACACAAATCTATATAATGTATATAAATTATATATATAATTTTTTTATTGTCTAGCTCTTCCCACTGTGTATGATACACAAATACAAGCTCCATGAGAAGTTTGGAGGGATGTGACAAACGCCCTCCCCCCGCCCCCAGATAACTTGCTACTGACCATTTGAAAACATGCCTCAGAAAACGTGGCTGCAGATGCTCATTAAAGACCAGCCAAGCGAGCCATTCTAAGCACACAGTCTGGGTGTCCGGCCAAGGCCGTCTTGACCAAAGGCTGTCCGACAGCCATACCTACGTGAATCCCTTTGGAAACGTGCTTCAACCCCAGCCGCATCCAGAAAGCCTGCAGCTTTCTAGTGTCCATGTCTGCCGCCAAGGGTACCCCATTACCATGGAATCTTCACTCCGGGAAGAGCTGATGGCCCTCTACTGTTCTCTGCTGAAGTTCACATGACCTTGGCTACCGTGGCCAGTTCTGCAGAATCTCACTGGGAAGCAAGTTGGGGAATTTCTGAAGGGAAAGCTCTAACTCATGATGACCAATCTAGTTGTGAGAAACCCTAGAGGAGCTAGCTACCCTGGGAGCATTTATTGTTATTTTAAAATTCCATTATTTCTTCAGTCCCTGTAATCCTGATTTTGGCCAAAAGTGCCCCAAGACATGAGAAGAGGACAAGCCCAGTGGGTGGCCGGGGCTGGTCAGCATCCACAGCACCAGCACGGCCCGCCCCACACACTGACAGACCAGTCAGGCTGGGGCAGCTTCTCAGAGGTTTGTTGGTTTGACTCTCATGAGCATTTACTGAGTGTGAGTACGTGCGAGGCCCTGTGCTGGGACCAGGTGCGGCCAAAGGTGAATACGCGTGGTTCCTGCTCCCCCAGGGGTGTGGGGTCAAGGAGGGGATCAGACGTGTGTGCAAATAACCCGAGAGAGACCGTAAAGGGGACAGCAGGGGTCAAACATTTTTTGTCTGTGTTTCCAGAATATAAAACAAAAATAATTTTTTGGATGAAGGCAATGATGATAATGATACTATGCTAACTTTGGTAAGTTAGATTATTTACTTCAAGTTGTATAGTTAGGTGAGGGGCAGACCTAAATTTGGATCTTGGTCTGTATAACTACATCTGAGGTCTGCTAGGTCCACTATCCTCCCTGTGGCCTAAAGCTGCTGTAGCCAGTGGCCCTGGCCCATGGGCCACCTGGACGCGGTGGTTCCTCAGGAGAGTGTGGGTGTGAGAAGCTGGCGCTGTAGCTGCTTCCACATTGAAGAGCTGGACACAGCTAAACTCGGCTAACGACCTTTCCCAACGATCAGAACGTGATCAGAACGGTGCCCCAAGTGCAGCTGGAACTTCCTGCTGTCCAGACCATCGTCATCCGCAGAGTCTCTTTTAGAACCACCTGGCCTGCTAGATGAAGTGGCATTAGCGTTGAGTACACTGGCGAGGGACCTGAATAGGTCTGAAACATTTTTTACTGCAACGCACAATAAAAATATATTTTGTATTGTGGTCCAGTGGTGCCCTCTGCCCTGTTCATTTTATTTCACTTCCCAATGTTGGTCACAGTTCAGTCAATTGATCTTGTGACAGTTGTGACTTGCAATTTGAAAAGCACTAGAGTCCACCTGTTCATGTCCCTCCGACTCGATGTCACAGTTCTGTGACGGGGTAAGTGTGCAGTCACGTGTGGTTCATCACACACTGACAGAAGGCAGGACGCTGGGGGAGAGGGAGGACAGCGGCCTCTTGCCTTCCCTGCCCGACATCACCTGCCCCACCCCACCCCTTTGTCTGGTGTTCAAGGGCGACCACTTCCAATCTCCTTTCTCCCCCTTGATACTTGATTTCCTAGTTCTAAGTAATGTTCTTCATCTGTTAGTTTTTAACTCTTGGTATTAGCTAATAACTTCTTGTTGCTTCACCCCCAACTCCCCTCCCTCCCCTGCCTTCATTAAGATGTCAGGCTGACAGATGTCAGGATGACAGCTCGGTGGCTCCTGAAGCTATTGAAGGACGTGGTTCAGGAATGGCGTGTTTGTGAGTGCTGATCTGAAAAGAAAGACTCCATCCTCAGTCACGGGCAGGGCTGCCTCCCTTCTCAGGGACAAAATTCATAGCATGGGAGCAGAGCGGAATAATGCTTTCTGTAGACAGGAAGACCCCAAAGAGAGAGATTAGATAAGTTCTGTTCTTGCCCCCTAAGTTACCGTTTATGTAATACACTCTTCCCCTGAAAGAGAGGGAGCAAGAAGTAGCAAGTGGCCACGGAGGCGTTCCTAAGTCACGTCACCCACCAGGAAACTTGAGCGTGGAGACACATTTAGGCATATGTCCGTCTAAGTTCTAAATAAGAATTCAAGAGCAAGCCTGCTTCTCTGTACCCAAAGCAGAAAACAGTACTTGAAGTAGCTGGTTAGAGGAACCAGCAACAGCTCTGTGCTTAGCTAAGCTTGGTTTTTTTTTTTTTTTTTGTCATTGGCCTAGCTTAATATTTCTGTTGAATTGTGTTTTACCACTCAGAAACTCATTACCAGATGCTCAGTTCTGGGAGATCCAATTGTTAACATCATGGCATGAAATTAAATTAGATTTTAAAAACCACACAAATATTAAGACAAAGCTATGGATGTGTCTGAACATAAATTAGACTGAAACTCAGGCTGAATACTCTAAGGATGCTGAGCCCCTAAATTTCATTATGTAATTCTTCAATCATCTAAGGTGAGGAGCGGGGTGTCTTCCACACGACCGGCTGATTGCAGCAGTGTTATGAAGGCCCAGACCAGGAGCAGGGCCCTGCCGCTGACAGTGAGTTGGGACTGTGTATAAGGGTCTCATTTGAAGCTGCAGGCACAATCTTGGAGCCGCACTTAAAGGTCTCACTGCAGGGGGAGGCCACACACAACTCCTAGGCAACAATAGTGTCAGGAGCTTCCAAGTTCGAAAGTTGGGACTCCTTAATCATGTGGCCTGGGCAGAAGATGAGAGTGCCAACAGAACCATGTTCTGTTGCATGTTCCTGACCCGTCAGGGTTTAAATTTGCAACCTGAATCAGCAAAACTTTTGGCATTTGATTCTATTGAAGCCGAAGAGCCAAATTTCTGCCTCCTGTTCCATGAGCCTGATTCTCACTGACGTCAAGGAAAGCTGTGCGTGCCTAACTGAAGGCCGATCTTGGCTGGGGCTCGAGACACAGGAGAACGGGCACCCCACGCTCACGTCAGAACTCTGTCCCACCCGGCCTTCCGGTAACGCGGCCTCCTCATTCGGAACCCTCTCCCCACACACGGGGAGCTGGGCCTTCCCCCACAGCACAGATCGGAAGCATCATAGAACACAGAAATCTAAGCCAGATGCAAATTTAATGTAGATATGACAAAAGCCACCTGAGTGGGTAGCTCTCTGACTTCACGAGCAGGTTATATGGGTGACCTGCCCTTGAAGCATGCTCAGTGCAGCTTCTAACTTATACATTTAATCATCATTGTTAATTCTAGCCCCAGGAGGCTTGCACCTACCTCTGCCTTGCTGTTTCATTCTTGTGCCTGAGGATGCACTGCCCACCCTGATCAGACTCCTGGTGCTGGCTTAGTTCCAGCCCAGGACAGAGCCTGGGACCAGAGGAAGTAGCCTCGAGACTCTCTGTGGGACGAGTGGGCTTTCTAAGATAATAATAATAATAATAATAATAGCCCACAGTCATGCAGAGCTGACTATGTCAGGCACTGACTTATGAATATTAAGTTACTGAATCCTTACCACACCCTATCCTACAGGTTTACTCATTTATAAATGAAAACACTATACAAGAGCTCAGAAACTTAGGACCTGGCCGGGTAGCTCAGTTGCCTAGAGCACCATCCTGATACGCCAGAGTTGTGGGTTCAATCCCTGGTCAGGGCACAGACAAGAACCAACCAATGAATGCATAAATAAGTATAACAGTAAATCTCTCTCTCTCAAATCAATAAAATTTTTTTATAAGAAAAGAGAAACTTAACAGCTAGTAGGTGATGGAGCTGGGATTTCCATCCAGAGGCCAGAGTTTTGTTCACTCTGCTGAACTGCCTCATAGTTAAGTGTAGGACTTGTTTATTATTAGTTAGCTGTTAGCCAAATAATGTATTTATAGCTGAGCAAACCTATGAGAAAGAAACATTTTACTAGAAAGTGCTTGTCAAGAACTATTCGTGTGATCTCCATTGTCTGAAAGAGTTCCTAAACCCCAGGAGGAATGGTGCAGCCTCCGAGACTAGCTGAGCACTTCAGTCCTGAGGCACCTTGGACATTCTTCAGCAGAGAGGGGAATGAATTCTGCAGACAGATTTGACGTGTGCCACATTTAAACAAACATTAAGGTTACCTCGACCATATCCCCTTTATTAAATGCGTCCAGGCTATATATTGGCAATGATAAGACTCTCATAACTGTTTTTTTAAATGTGGGTCATCTTCTCCCTTATGAGAGCCTCGCTGGTGTGATGGTTGGGTTTGCCAGCTGCCGCCAGCGATCTGACACACAAATGCTCACTCTATGGGGAGGGCCGAGGGACACAGCTTCGGCTGGGAGACAGAAGCTCCTACCTGGCCCAGAATCCCACAGGTGAAAGTAGGGGGAGCGTGGTGGCCCTGCCCCAGGGCTTCTCAGGCCCCTGCAGAGGTCATTCCTGAGCTTTGGTTGGGCGTTCATCCCGCCTAGGGGGTCACCTTCCTGAGACCTGTGACTCAGCAGGACACCTGCTTTCTTTCCTGGGGCCTCTTGTCGTTGGGTTCCAGTGGGCACGCCTTACTTTGTCCCCCTGCACCAGGCACACAGACTGCCTTTTTAGATCATCGCTCAGCACATTGTCTTGGGAATCTTCCCCTTGTGACAGTGGGCAAACGACAGGCCATTGGAGGCTCGGGAGAGGTCACACTTCGCTGTGTCCCTTGGCATAGGGAAATCAAGAAAGGGGGTGGGAGAAGAAAGGCAAGTGGGGGTACTGTCTTGGCAGAATTGAACTGGACACAGTGGTAAGTCATTCACGTTTTTTGGGGTGAGAGGAATGTGACTTGTCCATGGTCACGTGATTCATGAGTAACAGACTGGGACAAGAATCCAGAACACACAACTCCCAAAACCACACTCTCTTCATTCCAGACATTCTGAAACGTGTCACAGGGCCAGGAAACCTTTTTTGTAGCTGGACAGAAAGAGCTTTGGATTTATGTCCACTAAAACCCCGTGTCATTGCCAGGCAGTGTGGCATACACCTTCAGTGCGGTCTCGCCCGCACTTAGAAATGTCACGCCGGGTTGGCTTTCTCCACCGTCTCTTTCGGCAGTGTGTTCAAATCTAGAGTCTGTTGTTTAGTCCTCAGATGTTGTCTTCTCCTTTAGCCTCCCTCTCAGAGAGGGACATTGTCTGAGCTGGTTGCACACATGTCTGTCTGTAGACTCATGATGACCTTGTCAGACCACCTAATGCAGGATTCGTTTCCATGATATTCCTTCATAAAGATCATCCGCTCTTACTTACCCCCCTCCAGACGGTGTCCATCGAAGCATCTACTGCATCGTGATGGGAGAGTTCCGGTTCTGACACTCTGTACAAACTCTGACACTGGCTCTAGTTTTACTCTCTAGAACAGGTATTTCCAACAGGGGCACCCGTGGGGGTTCTCTTTCAAAATCATATTGTTTGGCACACATGGTGTTTTAAAAAACAATTAGTCATCATTGAAAAAACTAAGAGACTTCACATAAAAATAAGGTTTTCTAGCTCTTTGATTGAGAAAGATTTTCCAGTGTTGCACCCACATTCCCACAGGGCAACAATTATCAGGACCTGAGTGGGGACTGAGTCCTTAAGTGGGACATCAATTCAGCACTCCAAAGCCCTCCACTCCCCGTGGGTTTCCACGTGCTGTGGCTGTGTGTCCCTTGCTGTTAATTATCATGCACACACTATTGTTTTTCTAACATCTGGCTGCCTTATTTCCTTGTGGTACCTTTCAATTCTATAGGCACATGTGTGGCCCCTAGAATCAGGCAGCACAGAGTAAATATGCTCCTTCATGTCCATGAAAGGGATGACAACCTTGGCCCTCCACGTGCCTTTAGCCCTCCTTTTTGTGAGGTGTATTTCAGTTCCTTTAGCCATACCTTGTGTGGTATAGCTCTTGATGCTGTCACTCCTCTGGACATGCCTTTAATGTGCCCTGGCCCCTTTTAAAACACGGGCCCAGAGTGAGAGACGGTGCTGGAAAACTAGAACCACGGACTTCTGTTCTCCCTTCCAGCTCTTAAGTCACAGATATCTTCAGGGTCTGGGAGACGTTGGAGGTTGATTGGGGAAGGCTGTTCATTTTCTGCTTTGTTTGCAGAGCATCCTTCTTCTTTCCTGGATGCGGCACTGTCCTCTTTTCTGGCATCTGCTGTCGGCCGCGCCCTCCTCTGGGAGTTGCTGACTGCTTATGAGACTTTGGCCACAGAGTCATCCCAGGGAGGGCATCTGCCACAAACCAGGACAATAAGAGATTTTTCATACCAGAGCTTGAAATTTTGGTTTCTGAGGTTATAAGGAAATGCACCTGAAGCTGCAGGTGGCCAGCTGCCATGCCTATAGGAAATGCTGGTCAGAGAGAAACACCACGCAGGAAGCCAGAGAGGAGAGTCACGAGGGACAGTGCCGGGTGGCCTCTCTGCAGTCCCCGGTACCAGCCATCCCCAAGGTCATCCTGTCCACATTTTGTTTCTAGGAAGCCAGTGTTTCCTTTTCCGCCATTTCTTCCCTGTCTGTCCCCTCTCCGTCCAGTCCTCTCTCCTGCCATCCCTTCTTCCTTTTAAAAGCGTATTTATTTAGGGACACCCGCCCCCCCACAGGACTGTCACTCACATAACTGAGGACAGATCTTTGCAGGACAGGGAGTGGTTTCTGATGGTGACGAGGAGGGCCCTCCTTGCCTGTAATGCATAGGTTCTGCAGGACATGGTGATGACTGGTCCCCGCACGGCAACATCTTGGAGACGTCATGGTCCTTGTCAGCTGGCTTGGACATTGTGCCCTTGCCACCCTTGGGGCCCTGTCCACATCTCCTTCGCTCATCCCAGCACCACGTTGCAGGGCCTGTCAGACACCATCGCCTGGCCCAGCAGCTTCTTGTTGTGGCTGCGGGTGAGCACGTGGGTGTTGTTCTCAGCCTGACCTGGAGCCGGGGGCCTGGACCCAGCTCCCCTGCCTCTGTTGCTCCCCCTCCTCCTGCCCCCGCTGCTCCTCCAGGTCATCTCGCCCAGGCTGCTCAGGAGGCTCATGGGGGCCTGCACTCTCAGGTCTGTCCTGTCTGCTTCCTGTTGCTTCTCCCTTGGATAGGAGTCTTAGGCCGATTTAAATGGACTTTCTCTAGCTGGCAACTGAGCAAGACAGTCTTATACAGCATGCGGGGTGACAGGGAGATGTGGGAGGACAGACGACTGCCTGCCTGGCCACTGTAGTGGGGACATGGGTTCCTCACCAGGAGAGGCCAGGAATTTTCCTGATTTCTCATCTGTAGCAGTGAAGTCGGGACCACATATTTTGGAGAAATAATTATGTACTAAACTGACTTCAACTATGTGTTATTAATCCTTGTATTCAGAAAAAGTAAACTAACAGTAAATAGTGATTCAACCTATTTGACTACAGTTTCAGAGTCTGTGGTTAGTCATGCCAGAGTGGGTAATCTTTGTGTATTCAGGACTCTGTCTCGTGCTGACCCTGAAGGCTGGGAAACTCTGTGAAGATGTTCATCACACACGCTTTGAGCTACTGGTTTTGTGTCAGTCCTTGGGCCAGGAGACGTACATTTAAACGGGTCTCAGTGGAGAAGAGGACAGGGTGGTTTTGACTGCTCTGATCTCTGCTTCTGCCAGGTACTTGTGCCCCCCCCCGGTACCCCCCCCCCGCCCCCGCACCGCCAATCTGACTTCCAGCGCAGATCTGTCTTCCCGCGGGGAGGTGAGGCAGTGAGTGGTGGACAGCTCCCTCCGTCAGCTTTCTTCCCGACTCCTTACCTCTCCAATTCACGGAAGGGCGTCTCGAGGCTGAAAAGACTCACTGCCAAGGGGAGGACTTGCCTAACATTGGCCTTGTCACAGTCCACCCTTTCTGGACAGTTGGCTCACCCATGCTTTAGTTTGTTTTGTGAGTAATAACCTTCTGAGTCTGTGAGTTGATTTCTGTCCCTCTGCTTGCTCGTGGTAACTGAGCAAATCCTTGCAACATTTCCCTGGGTCTGAGTCTGTGATGCGTCTCTCTGTGTGTGTGGATGTGGTCGGAGATCATTCTGTGCTTTCAATAATAGATGAGAACACCCCGGTCTAGTTTTGCAATGTTTACACCCCTTGGTGATTTCATTAGAAATAAGAATCCCAAGATAAATGAGTGTGTGTTTAGATGCACATGGGTAAATGTACTTAAGTCAAGGGAAAAGGGACACTTTTGGAAATGTCCCCATGTAGAAATATGTATACGTGTGTAGAGAGTTGGGAGGTTTTGTTAACTCAGTAAAGATAGCATGATTCTCCAGATATTTTGTTTTTCCTCCCCCGACTTGGAAGTATTTCCTGTGTGTTTATTTCATTTCTAGGTATTTTATTTCAAAAATAAGGAAAACAATGATTTTTATGGATAAGCCAGATTAAACATAATATAATTTTATGTTCCTAAACAAAAGACAGAAGTAACTTTAGACCCGAAAGAACACAAAGAGAAAAAAATTCAATTTCCTGATGTAGTTTATTTCCAATACTTTTTTCACCAGAAGTTAATGTTCAAAGAGAAATTTGTACCTGTGAGTGTGCGCCCGTACGTACATAACCAAGTGATTGAGCTCACACTTGGTTTATGAGCTTTATATTGTCTTACCGTCGGCTTGTGATGTGTGCCTGTCTATCTGAAATCTCTTTCGTCCAGCAGCGTGAATTTAGGAGATTTCCGGCTACGATTGGAGGTACATTGTCCATCCATGCCGTAAATCAAACACGACCAGTTCTTACTGGAATTTGTCTTTGGTAATGACTCAGTACCAACCTCCCCTAGCCTGTGTACGGGATAGCACGCATTCGAGCTGTGGTTACTCTCGACTGCAGCAGCATTAATTGGCTAATGCCCAGCGGGTCTGTGCGGAATCATCCTGAGGAAGCTCATCTAAAATATCGACTGGCATGTGCTCTCCTCTGCAAATACGCCGGGCAGATTGGTTTTCTTTTGCAGCATGTTAGAGCCTGGAGGGCTGCTGGAGCGGCACCCACTGGCTGTTGTCAACCTGACTCATTGTCAAGTGTTGATCATAAGACGTTCTATTTTATACATTCAACATACGTGTATCTAAGTGTTATAAGATACGTGGGAATATAGACAGGTTATGTTTCCTACATACAACACGCATGTAGCAGTATGTTGTGAAATGTGTAGGAAAGACATGACACCCAGTTCTCACGCTGAATCTGAAAGCGAAGAGCACGGCGGGCACAGCAAGGCGAACTCCCAGAACTGAGGCCAGAGCTTCCTCGTGGTTTTATTACCTCTTCTTTTTCAAGTGTCTTTTCCAACTGCAGTTTACCTTCAGCGTTTATTTGGCGTTTGTTTCAGGTGCACAACACAGTGGCTGGACAGTCACACACCTCACAGGGTGTTCCCCTGGTGTTTGCAGTGCCTGAGCGGCACCGACGCAGTCATTACCCTGTTAGTGACCGCATCTCCCATGCTGTACTTTGTGGGTATCTCCAAACGCTTAGCTCAAGTGTGGCCTCTAGTAAATACCTTCCTGGTTTTCAGCCATCCCCTCAGTCATCGGTTTCCCTCATCTGGAATGGTAGTTGCAAACAAACAAGGAATGAGAGATGGTGGTAAGACAGTCGGTCACTGCTGCACATCTTTCCTGTGAAGGTGCCCCATGCCCTTTACCCTGTCTCCATCACTCAGGCCTTTTTCTCCACGCCCCGAGTCACAGCTCCGCCTCTGTGCGGACTGAAGAAGCACAAAACGACGGGAGCTGAAAAAGGGGGGCAGACAAACTAATAACGGACTGCTGTACCTCTTGACATTCGTAAAACCTTTTCTCTCTTACTGGAGTAATTTTCCGGGCAGAGATGGGGAAGGCTTCCCCAAGGTCATGTCTGTAGAAATCGTTGTAAAAGAGCCCGGAGACTCCCTTTTGTTCCCTGTCCTCGTCAGAGAAGAGCGATTGCTTCCTGGACCTGGCGGTCCTGATCATTCTGTAAGTGGCTGAGTAAACAGCAACAGGCCCCTGGAGAAGAGCTTGCTAATGGTGTTTCTGCGGTCCGTGGCCCCTTGGGTGCCCACCATCCCAGCAGGTCACCATGGCAATGCCATACTCCCCGGCCTCCCTCTGAACCTTTTGTGCTGGCCGTGCCAGCATCTCATTTATAAAATTAGTACACAGTGGGGTTTAGCTTCATGGTTGCTAATAAAAGACAATCTTTCGTGGAATAAATGAGTAAAAAGGAATCACCTTAGGCTAGCATAAGGAAGAAATTCTGATGTAAGTTCTCTGTTAAGTCTGGGTGTAGCTGTTTTTAAAAATAAGCAGGACTAACACTTACTGTTGAAAGTATGGATAATCCATTAAACAATGGAAAAGTTCAAGTCTTATTATGCACTTTTCTCCAAATATCTGAAAGACTTGCTGCTGTCTGCACCATTGTTGGGAAGCCGAGCCATTTGTTTCATTTATTTGAGTGTTAGAATGAAGTCGTGATGCCCCGACAAGGCTCCTGTCCATGTTTTTGTAGATTTAAATGATGTTCGTGAAAGTCCGTGGAGTGCATTATCACACAGCTATGGGGGGAGGGTGGAAGGAATTTACTTACATTCTCAGCCTTTCTTATGTACTTACTCTTTCCCTGAAATGGTTAATACAATTGATACAATCAATTACTTTTTCAATTAAAATTTTTTTCTATTGCTGTTGACATTCAATATTACATTTGTTTTAGATGTACAGCATAGCAGTTACACATTTATATAACTCATGACCTCCCCCCCAATTAATCTAGTATCCCTCTCACACCATACATAATTACTACAACATTATTGACTGTATTCCCTGTGCTGTACTTGTAACTACCAGTTTGAGCTTCTCAATTCTTCCACCTTTCTTACATGGCGCCATGCCTTCTGGAAGCCACCAGTTTGTCCTCTATGAGTTTGTTTCTGGTTGGTTGGTTCTCTTTGTTTTTTAGATTTCACGTAGAAGTGAAATCATATGGCATCTGTCTTTCTCTGACTTATTTCACTCAGCATAATAGCCTTTAGGTCCATTCCTCTTGTCACAAATGGTAAGATTTCATTCTTTATGGCTGACTAATATTCCACTATATGCACCCACCATCTCTTCTTTACCCAGTCGCCTGTCAGTGGACAGTTAGGTTGCTTTCACATCTTGGCTTGTGCAAATAATGCTGCAGCATGCATAGAAGTACATTAATCTTTTCAAATGTTTAAAAATAGAACTGCTGCATGACCAAGTAATTCTACTTCTGGGTATTTATCTAAATAAATGCAAAATGCTAATTCTAATGGAGTCTGTAGGGGGGGGATCCATGCCCTGTCCTCTCCAGCGTCTAGAGGCTGCCCACATCCCTGGCTTGGAATGCTCTTCCACCTTCGAAGCCAGCAGGGCTGACACGCCTTTCTCACTCCTGCATTAACTCTCCTTCCCACCCCCACTTCTGCATTTGAGAATTCTTTGATTACAGTGGGCCCGCCTGGATAATCCAGACAATGTCCCTGTTTTAAGGTCAGCCAATCAACAGCCTTAATTTCATTTGCAGCGTTAACATAATTTAACATAACTTGTTTTTATAATTTGCCAAATACCATATTCACACATCTAAGGACTAGGACATAGGAATCTTTGGGTGGCTATTTTTCTGTATCCCCCACAAATATAGGGAGAAAAATTTGAAGAGGTACTCAGTATCATAAATTTTTTTTTTTTAAACTTCACCGTACAGGCTACTGTGAAACTTTCTGACTGTCACAATAAGAACAAGGACTTTTTAGTCAGTATGTTTCTTACTCCAGTGTGCCATTGACCTTGTTCTTGAGTCAAGGGACCCCTATTCCAATAGTGTGAAGTGAGGGATTCTTGGGAAAGCAGCGTCTGTTCAGTGGATGGCCGAGTTGCTGTCCTCGCGGAGTTATCTCCGTGTTTCCATGCTTGGGAGGCCAGAGCTGCAGAAGCCTCTTCAGATTAGGAGCTGAGTGGTAGTTTTTTGGGAGAGAAAAATGTATCAGAAAATGAGTTGTGCAAATAAGCATTACGTTCTATTTGATTCCCGGGATCACAGTATAATGAACTAAATACTCTTCTGGGGCTGGGCTGAAAACCAACAGCATCGATGCCAGGGCTAGGGAGGTAACCTGAAAGTTTCATTTCATGTGGCCTTCTTATTGTCATTAGGGTGACCATTGTGAAGGACTTCATGGAGTGGGTCTGAAAGTTCACTGTCAATTGGTTCTCTCATCTGTGCCACGGTCTTTCTGCAGCGTGGTACCGTACCCATTGTCTTCGTGATGATCTGGACATTGCTGGGGAAGTGGGTTGATAGCAGACCCTTCAGTGCACCCCACGGAATTAATTCTTCAGAAGTCATTCAGAAAATAACAAATGCCCTTGAAAAAATGTGAACCGTACAGAAGGGTGCATGGAAACATCCCTCCCAGTCCGGCCCCCAGTGTTCTGTGCCCAGGGAAGCATTTTTCTGCCTGTTGCTTACAATTGACATTTTAGTGTATGAAACTTGCTCTTCAATGAAGTTGATCAAAATAATCGTACAAATGTCAATAAAACGTAATGGAACCTTGACATTTCTGCCTCCGTGCGCACAAACAGAAGCAAGTGAGGGGAGCAGCCCAGGTTGTGGGGCAGTGCTTCCTGCTGTTGGGCTGAGCATCAGTGGCCCGGGAGGAGACCGATGAGTTCTAACCATGTCAGAATTTAGGGGTGATCTGAACCATCCGCAAATGGCCTACTCATTTTTCTCACTCATGTTCTATAGTTGTTGGATAAACTCTTGTGACTTGCTTATATTTTTTCCTATATTTTCAAAGTAAAAAAATTTTTTTCTTTTTATGCTCCCATCAACAAATGTCCCTGGTTCTTCCTCGGCTGTTTCCTGGGGGAGATCCGCCTCTTCTCTCCTGCCCCATGGCTTCTCCCTGCCTGCTCTCACTCAGTGAGACATTGATCGGAATGGAAAACAGGACTTCGAGTTTTGAGAAGAGCCAGCCCAGAGTACCTGCAGAAGTTGAGAGGCCTGCTGTGAACCAGCCGTGTTATTTTGGTCCAGTTGGCCAGTCACTCATTCCACAAACTCCCTGACTCTGGAAGTTTGTAAAATGAGGGTGTGGAAGGCTGTTGCATCTGCCTCTCACTGTCTTCCCTGAAAGTTCTACAAGCCTTGCTCTTGCTCTCCTCTCCTTATACACTGCGTCCTCTGTTACACAGCAATTCAGGTTATCTTGCTGGCAGCTCAGGAGGAGGAAGGAAATGCATTCCAGCACCTTCCTGGGGTTCCATGGAAGCATGGACGTAACAACTTTCCCCAAAGAGCACCACACGCTCCCTCTGAGGGTTCTCACCCCCGCAATCTCTCCCTGAGTGGGTGGCCATGGTTTATTACTGCAGTTTTATGGATGACTCGCTAGAGAGCCTGCAGGATACTCCTCGGCCCTCAGACATCAACCCCAGTGAGTCTCTGCAGTCTGTCCCTTCACCAGGTGAGTTTCGCAGAACAAGTTAACACCCCAGGAGAGAAGTCCCCTCAGCTTTCCCATCACTTGGACCCAACCTCTGTTCCACTGCAGCCTGGGCTCATCACCAATGCCTTTTTTTCTTTTTCTGCAGAGAGTGGAGGGAAAGGGCTGGTGTGGAGGTATGCACTAGTCCAGAGGGGTTAGGGCCTTGGGCTTCTATTGGGTGATGGGGCAGTTGGAGACCAGGACATTTCAGTTGGGCTATGGCTTGTTTCAATGCTGTCTGTGTGTGCTGGGTCCGAGTTGTCAGGTCGTTGTGGTCTGGTGTGTCCTGTTTCGTTCCCAGAGCCTCTGCACCTTCGGGGCACTTCCAGTAATTTTCTAGTCCAGTCTGGATGGATGTGGTTTCCTTAATTCTGGAGTTGTCAGACTTCTGTTCACCTTGACTTATGACATTTCCAAGTGATGGTGGTTCTATATTTTAGTTGCATTTTTTTTTGCAAAGAGGCAAGCCATATCCACCTGCGCAGCCATGTTGACCGGAAGTCCTCTCTGCTGAATTTTCACCCCCGCATCTGCTGCCGCCTCCTCATTCTCAGCAACATCCTCATCTTCCGTCACTACCAACAGCACTTGATAAAACATGAAACTTTAGAAAAGAGGTGTAAGCTCGCTTGTCCACAGCCTTCTTCCGTGGGTCGAATCCGTTTCAATTTTAGTTTCATTGTCAGTAAGATGGGGAGACTAAAACTATATCCCCGCCAGGGTGAACTCAGATGGTGCCCGCACAGCACTTGGTCCTTGGAAAGTCTTTCATAACTGTTAGCAAACACCATCAGCATTGTTATCGAGGGAGAGGGACTTGTAAATGCTAATACAGCAAGAGTGTTTTTGGGGGGTCCAAAGTAAGGAGTGATTAGTTCTGACCGGGTTAATGGGTCGGCTTCCCTGAGGGGGGCACACACTTGAGCTGCCCTGCCGTACAGGTGGCAGTTCGATAGCTGGAAACTGTTGAAGGACATCCTGGTTGGACAGGTCGGCAATCCAGTCCCTACATGATCTCAGCCAGGGGGAAGCGATCACTCAGACTTTTAGAAAATGAAGAGTTTCAAGCTCATAATGGGAGCCACCACGGCAGAAGGACACGTAAGCTGCAACCTGTTCACGGACTTCCTGCAGAACGTAAACACATTTCTCAGACCCGTGACCCACCAACAGGCCAGATGACATGTACCTGTTGCATAAGCCCAGTGCTTCTGGTTTATTTTCATCACACTTCTGTCACCGGTCTTTGTTCCATTATTAATATCCAGTGTACTGAGCTCATAGATATGATAAACTCTGTTTGTACCTATGCATTTTTGTGGCCAAGAGAGTGATTTCTCTCCACCCCATCCTCCTTCCCTCCTCCGGGGAAAGTGTTCTTCACTCTGACATGGAGAAGTTGTTACTTCTGTACTTCATTCCATAGTGTGCTTGCTGTGCATAGTCAGCTGGGAATAATCCTTACCTAGCAGTGCACTACCTGTCCTGTGGTTCCCATGACCTGCCTCTGAAGGAGACACTCTTTTCCCAGTTTATGGGTGCGACTCGAGGTGAAGTAACCTGCCAGTGCTGGCGGGCCTGAATATGAGGCTCTGCTTGGTGACTTTCTCTTGTGGTTCTTGCTGTCATCACTGGACATGATGTCCCCAAGACATCCAGGACTGGGAAGAGCAGCCGTGGGGAAGGCAGACCCCATTTCTTCCTTCTGGTACTTTCCATGTCCCTCAAGCTCGGGTTCATGGCTACCGAGTATCTCATCCCAAGTGCTGCCAAGATTCCTGTTTCAATCTTGGAGGTCAAGTGGAGAACACTTAATTTTTTCCCTTAGGAGAGGCGTTCACACATCTGAAGAAAGTTTAGCCATAAATGCCCTTATCCTCATCATGTACCACAGCCCCTCCTCCCCTTTTTCTCTTTTGTTTCAAGGCAAAACAATTTCCATGTATAATAAGCCTTGAGATTAAAGGATGACAGAGGTCAAGAAAAGTGACCATGTGACCATCCCCGGGACTCTGATTGGCTCTCAAAGGTCCCATGTAGGTGACTCACTTTCATCCCGCCACTGAATAGCCACACCCGTCCCAGCCGTTTCCACTTTTGTTCTACTTTAAAAATAATCTGTCTCCTGTTTCTCCTGGTTTCTGTTCTGTGACTTCTGGCATGAGTGGCACTTGAGAGGACTCTGAAACTTGAGAGTATGAATTGAACTCGCTCCATCGTGAGCAGTTCATCCGCAACCCCTGGTCCCCCGTTCCTACTGAGTTCTCACACCCCGGGGACTCCTCCTCAGAAAGGAGGAGACGGTTCCCACCAGTTCCAGCGCTCATTTCTCATTAGAAGTCGGCGCTGCGCTGGCACGGCCTCCTCCCCCGTCGCCTGCCCGTGGCTGTGACTGGCGGGGGCACTAATTGGGCCGTGATCCGCTTCCTGGAAGACAGCACATTGGGAATGGCAGGCGGAAGCAGGAAAGCATGAATATTAATTAGCGAAGATTCCAAACAGAAGCCTTTTAATTCTATGAAAGTGCACGGGCCTGTAGGCAGCCAGCGAGTCCCCGCCACGGATCTGTTGACAGGCCATCACCTCAGCCATGTCGCTGCCTTTTAATGAATGAATATATACATTTCAAGTGGGGGAGAGAGAAAAACACTTTGCTGTTGATAAATATTAAGAGGGAACCGTGGCTGCGAGGAGGCACCTGCGACAGCTCCTCTTGGGCTGGGGGTGTTTGGGAAAGGCCGGGCAGGCTGTCCCCGGATGGCTCACCCCAGGCTGCAAGACGGAGGCCTGTGGCCAGTATGGGGGCCTCGCAATTAAAAACAGGTGCCAGTGAGCCAGAGGCCCTGCTTCTTGGGAGGGCAGTGCCTGAGGCCTTTTGGGAAGTTGCATTAACTTTTCAGGTCACTTCCAAACCATGTGCCACAGGGAACAAGGAAGTCGGGGGGCCTTCTTCTGGTGATTGTTAACATGAAGAAAACATCGCAAGACTGAAGGGTGACGGGCCACCCTGGGGGAGGCGCCATGACCCGGGAAGCTCTAGAATTCCAGGTCGAAGAAGGAGTGGATTTTAAGAAGGCAGATTTCAGTAGATCGTCGGGAGAGGACAGGGTGGTGGGGATATGGAGACACTCGGGAACTGAGGCCGGGGAAGGGGGTGGGCAGCAAAGCCAGTCACAGTGCAGCCTCCCAGGTTAGAAACCTGGAAACAGGCCCAGAGGGAAGGAGCGACTTGCCTCCACTCAGGGCTAGTTAGTAGGGTAATCCTGTTGACTTACCTACCTACTTCCCTACCTACCTGCTTCCTTACTTACCTATTCATGTTTCCCCTTCTTCTATACAGTATTTGAGGCCTGTCACCATTCTCCTGACTCCTAGTCTGGGTGCTTCTCTAAGACTTCTTGCTGCCTTCCTAACGTTAAGTAAGAACACACTTGAGGCTGTTAAGAAAGCCACATATTGTACACACCTCATATAATCTGTGACTGTCCAACTATGGGATCAAAAGTATTTTGATCCAAACGCAGATAATCTATGTGGTTCATCCCCATCAACTGGAATGCCGACAGAAAGCCTGCAGTGGGGTTGCCCTTAACTTTGGAAACCCTGGCAGGGAGAAAAACAGACTCACCAGAAAACACCTGAATTAGCACCTTTGAAAGGAAGGTCAGCAGAAACAGACTAGTTGAAGTGCAGTTTTTAAAAAATTCTGTGCATTTAAAACCCAGCCAAGAGTCTTAATGATTTTAAAAAGCTTTATGTGGGCTTTTCGAGCTTAAGTTCAGAACCATTCGCAAATGGGCGCACTCCTGCGCTGGAGCCGGCCTGTGGGGAGAGTGCTGGTGAGGGACTGGCCTTAGGCTGGTCCCGTCGGTCCGTGAAACGGCATTCCCAGAATGGACATGCATCTCGCAAGCATCTGCCTTTGGCTCCATGGGATCTCAGGAGAGAATGTGGATGACTTAAGAAGGGATACTTCTTATTGGAAAAGCAACTCAAAGAGCATGTCAAGAATCATAGGCAAGTGTTACTGTTATTTCTCAGTGATGGAAATAGCCACACATATTGCTCTAGAAAGCAGAGATTAGATCCAGAATTTCTGAGATGCACCTAATTTATCCTTGTCACTGAGTCATGTTAATATGAATTTTTGGTAACATTGAAGAGAAGGAAGAGAACGCTGAAAGTCACACGGCAGAGCGTTAGATGTCCACTCAGGTCAGTGCAGTGTGGACCCACTTCTTCCTGTGGTGCCACACAGCATTAAGGTCTAATGATGCAGAGCAGAGCCAGACTCTCCCTTATCAGCCTGCTCTCTGGAGAGACCCAGGAACAAGTAACTCAGCACTCGGCCGCAAGTGCGGCAGTGGGGTACACACAGGGAGCAAAGACGTGCAGACCAGCTGGCCTCACGTGTGGGGGCAGGGGAGGCTCTTGGAGGGGGTGGAGCCAGAGAACGAGCTGGACACACTGAGTTGGATGCACAAAGAGGAGGGTGGAGGGACACGGGGAGGGGAAAGGGCAGGACTTTCGGAACCAACAGCAGTAGCAAAGGCACACAGTTTGGACCACTGTGTTGCTCCTGCTGCTGCCTCTAGATGAAGGTCCAGGTGCATCTGATTCAGGAGTTTGCCTCTCCATGAGATGACAGGAAGAATGGACACAACAGCATTCAGCAACCCACCCTTCATGGTCCCGCGTTGGTCCTGTCCTGCCACCCAGACGTTTGGAAGATTTGGCCGCCGGTAATCTCCAGGAAGTAGCAGCAGCACGAATGCCTGCCCCCTGCCTGGATGATGGATTGCCATTAATTAGTGTAAGCCCAACACGGGATGTATCACAAGCATCCCTCACTTGCAGATAGCATCTTTTCCTTTCTAAACAGCATGGAGAAACTCTTTCATTGTCTGGTTGGTGTTACCAGGTGCTTGCCTCCTTGCCTGCACTTCTGGAAGGTGAGGAGGGGCAGAGACATTCTGATCATGGGCTGAGGAAAGGCTGTACCTTAGCTCTGGTTTGATTTGCTTAATTGGTGACCGTCTTGGGTCAAGGTCCTGGAAGTTGACCCTGGTCCAAACCTTTGTTGCCTGCGAGGGAACGGGAGGGAAGTCCTCCTTTTGCAGTGTTAGTGGCCTTGGCCTTCCTGTAGACCAGGGACAAGGTGGGGGCTGGAAATGTCCCATCCTTCCTCCTCCCCCTCATCCAATTCTACCTTTTGCTGCTTTTCCCCCAGGCCTTGCATGGGTCTTGAAGCCAGACACCAGGCTGATTAGGGACTGTTTGGGGGTATTTTACCCTCTTAGCTTCCCAGAACTACCAGAAAATTCTGGAATTATACCAATTTAGTTGAATTCAGGAACTTGACACATTGAGGGGTATGTCGAAAGTACAATAGTTTGGGTTCAGGCAGTCAAGCCAGGTTTTCAGAGAGCCAGAATTGCTGCACTGAGTGAGTCCGGGGAACTTTCAGGGGCGTGTGGCCATCACGGAGCCTTTGAAGGTCTTGCCCTCTGCGTGCCAGAATCAGAGAAGTAGCAGACATGGTTCACAGGCAGCCCCTTATCACAGCGGCACATGCGTATCTCTCTGATAAAGGTGAACTCATGCTTGTTTTGCGTCAGCCAATGAAGTCCAGGCTTCCAAAGGACTCAGGAACCCTGTGATACACGGAGGAAGTGTGGGTGACTGAGTCAGGCCAGGGAGTTTGGGGAGAAGGAGACGGCTTGGCCGGGAAGGATTGGTTCAGCAGACCGCTCCTGCTACCAGACTCTCCTGGCCTGGTTTCTAAGGCTGGTGGAGCTGCCAATGGAAGTGGACCCGGTAGTTCTCATAAAACCTCCCTGTGAGAGGGTGGAAAGCTAGAGGGGTGTGCTGGGGATCAGTGTAAGAAAGCACAGCATTGGTGTGTGTGCAGGTGTGTGTGGATATAACTGTGTGCCAGTTAAAGACGATTACAGCCTTCCTTCCTCCTTCCTTCCCTCTCTCCCTCCTTCCTTCCCTCTCTCCCTCCTTCCTTCCTTCCCTCCCTCCCTCTTTCCCTCCCTCCCTCCCTCCCCACTTTCCTTCCTGCATCCTTCCCTCCCTCCCTGCCTCCTCATTCTTCCCATCAGGAGGTGAAGCATCTTCCCTTCTTTTTAGGTAAAGGTTTTACCCAGGAAGATGGTAGAGGTGATGCTATGTAACTTTTGGGGCAAAGCCTTGTGAGATCGTGGCTTTCACTTCCACCTTTCTGGGTTCTCAGCCGCATGCTGCAAAGAAAGCCTACCTGTGACCCTCCAGAGGGAAACCCAAGTCCCTGGCCAGCAGCCCACGCCAAGCTCCCAGCCTGTGGTCTGCACTGACTGTGAGCTGCGGCGAATGAGGCCACTCCTGACTTCCAGTCCTGCTAGGGCCCCTCCCGAACGCCCCCTGCCCCTGCCCCCCGCCCCGGGATGCAGAGGAAGTGCTCAGTCAACCCTCAGCATCGTGAGAAATAAGTTGTTTCCAGCCACTGAGTTTTGGGGTGGTTTGTTAGACAGTCCTAGATGGCCGGTCCACGCAGAAGCTCCGTGCTTTGGAGAGAAGGGCTTCTCGGGTGTGCAGGTTTGGCGAGGAGAGGAGCGCACTCCGGAAGTGGCCCCCATGGTGAGAGGCAGGTCGGCTGGCAGTGGGAAGGCAGTCCCAAGGGCAGATGGGAGGAGGAACAGTGACGGCCACCAAAGGGTGGCCCTTATAGTGGCACGCACCGGAGGCTGTTCTCGAAGGCGTGGTGAGATGTGGATGGGAGTGGCTGTGAGAGCTGAAGGCTCCACTGTCAGGAGTGGGCAGGAGCCCAGGACCTTTTCCACAGCAGAGTTTTGTTAACAGCCTGTGACCTTGTTGTTTGCCGTGCCCCTCTGTTCCCTGAGACCTGAATCGCATCAGAGGAAAGCTCCAATTCCACATCTGGTCAGAGACCAGAAGGCTCCCCAGGATTGCTGTGAATTTTTAGGGGAGTCATTTTCTCCTCGTTAGCCCCGGCTCTGGTCTCTTGCTTCCGCCATTTATGGGCCCCTTTTGTGCTGTTTCTGTTTCACGTAATATCAGCCTAAACATGAAAATTTAGACCTTCTCCTCATTTCTACAACTTCTACCCATAAAAGCAGTTTTTGTGATTAATAGATTTTAATAAGGAATCTTGAGGTGTAGAAAGAGGGTTTTTTTAAAATCCTCACCTGAGGATGTGTTCATTGATTCTAGAGGGAGTGGGGGTGGGGCGGAGAGACAGAGACAGCGAGAGACAGCCAGAGACAGCCAGAGACAGCCAGAGACAGCCAGAGATGTGAAAGAGAAACATCAGTTGGTTGCCTCTCCTGTACACCTGACCAGGAATCAAACCCACAACCTGGGTGTGTGCCCTGACTGGGGATTGAACCTGCAACCTTTTGGTGTATGGGACGATGCTCCAACCAGCTGAGCCACCTAGCCAGGGCAAAAGAGGGTTTTCAGTTATAGCCGTACAGACTTCCAACTGCATGTGAGACTATGCTCATTCTTCAAATGTTTTCAGTGAACTTCCAGCTGCCACTGGGCAACTTCCATAAGCAACAGCACTCCGTGTGCTGCTGAGCCTTGTTCCTTGTCGTGGCTCCTCCCCTTCCACCCTTCAGCAGCAGCACGCCCTCTCCCGTTCTCCTGCGGTGCAGCTATCCACCTGCTACGTCTGTGTCTCACTCTCCGTCCCAAATTGTTGATCAGGGTGTTTGCTCGGCAAAGACGGCTGTTCCCCAGGAGCACTTACGATGTCAGTTCTAGGAATAACATTTCACTCTCCCACTTTATACCCTCATGAAGCCACTGCAGATTCCTTCAGAAATGCCCAGTGTTGGCCTCTCTCTCTCTCACTCTCTCTCTCATTGAATGAGAGGAAAACCAAACACAACAAACCTAGGGGCCAGACGTGGCTTACTGCCATGCCCTCCCTTCCTTCCCCCTTCCCCTTCCCTTCCCCTTCCCTTCCCTTCACTTCCATTGGAGATGATGCCCCAGCAGGCACCCTTGCAGGTGGTGCGCTCTCTGAAACGTTTCTGCATTGCCTAGGGGAGGAGTGGGGCAGTGTCCTGAGTGTCCTCTCTGGATCTGCAGGCTCCCTCCCATCCCACATCCGCCTCCTCCCCTGGACTCGGGGACAGGCAGGCAGAGCGGGCTTGCAGGATTTGGCAAACTGGGGGCGTGGGCAGACACCTCTTAGGAGCAGATACAGTGACTTCTTGAAGTGGCCAGAGTACCGTGCTGAGTCTGTGAGGCCAGGTTCTTTCTGAACACAGGGGACACACACGCCTTCGTGGTGCACCATCTGTGTGGGCACTTACCTCTCTGGGCGGGGCAGCTGGCATGTCAGCCTGGCCTTCCGGGACACCTCGTGCAAACCAAGTGCACACGATTGCGTTCTCGGGGAGCTGTGGAGCAAGCTGGGGAAGACGAACCTATTTTTGTGACATTCGAGCATATCCGAGGTATCACTGCTGCTGTATCTGCAGTGACACCAGCCCTCTCCCGCTTCCCAGACCCCCGCTTTCTCCTCAGACTTCTGGAGAAGGCCGTCCCCTGGCCTGGACACAAGTTCCCCGAATGGGGTCTGCATTTTTCCTATTTCTCCTTGTTCATTAAACTGAATATGGGGCTCTGTGGGAACCCGGAGGCTGTCCGATTGCGTCTGGTCCCTGAAGGTCAGACTTGAGCCTCTGACAGTAGCTCGCCGACCTGGCTCATCACCAGCTTTGTGCCGCCCCTCTCCTGGGGCGGCCCTGGCACGTGGGAATTGCTGACAAAAATGATGTGTGCTCAGAACTTCTGTTTTATTTTATTTTTTTTTAAACTTTCTAAGTGACATGTCAGAGACAGTGAGTGGTCTCTTTCATTCAGAAAGTCAGCCATTGATTTATTTTTACTTATTCTGGCATGGCTCTGTGTGGAAGTCCTCTAGAACCGGGACACAGAATCTCTTACTGAAAAGTTCATGACTGGGCGGGAGAAGTGAAACAGCCGTGCCTCCCCAGCTGGGGGTGTTGAGGCCCTCTCGGAAAGGGCGACCCGAAGCAGAGGCCCAGGGTTCTACGTGGCACGGGCCCGCAGAACTCAGTTCTGTCTTTGGTGTCTTGACAGATGGCTTTCCTCTGCCCTCCAGATTCTCCGACGCGGTGACCTGCTGTGTTCCTTCAGCTCCGTGCACACAAGTGCCTGCCAGTTCTCCCAGGGGACAGTCATGTTTCAGACCCCCCCCCCCCATCCCCGGCGCCCACTCCCCCGTGTGTCAGAGGACTCCCAGCAGACTCTAACAGCCTGCTGACTTGTGTCTCATCCCTGTCCACTTCCCTGAAGAATTTCCAAGCGGCTCTAAACACATCCGTCATGGTACTCTTCGTGTATTTCCTTCTAGCATTGTCATGTGCAGACATCGTCCCAGTCATTATAGGCCAAAGCTGTTGGTCTCTAAACGGAAGACTCATGGCGGAGGTAGAGGATGTGATGGCTAAGCCCCGCCCACAGCCCGCTGTACTCAGCTCCCGGTGGCGCGGAGGAACGCTTGCTTTTACCGTCGGGAGTATTCACGGTGTGATGCGGCATCAGAGGCCGAGTGTGCAGACCTCAGGCTGCCGTGCTGGCTCTCACGGACTGGCGCTCAGGTCATGGAAAAGAGCTATATGATGAGTACACTTTAATAGACTTTTTTTTCCTGAAACTGTTCCAAAGGAAATAGTTTATAACAAGTCAGCGCTACAAGGGAAAAGGGATGTTAAAATAAATATATAAGCATAGGGTTGTGACCTGAAATAGAAGACATATTATAAGAAACCATTATTTTTGGCCCTGGTGATCAGGAAGGGCTTCCTGGAGGAGGTAGCCTTTGATGTGGCATTATCTTCTTTACAGAGAATAATGGTGCTCCTTACCATGGATGGAGTGAACAGGTTACCTCCTGGTGGATGAAATGTAAGGGGGCAGAAATAGGGTCCGGCCCTCCTTAGGGAGCTGTATTTGTCCCCCCCAAAATGTTACAGGCTTAAAATTTCAGGAGCAGTGTGGTGGGCACTTTCAGAACACCAGTTTCGTTTTTCTTTGTCTTCTTGAAATACAGGAGCTGTCTCGTACTCATCTTTATGTTCTTAGAGCCTTGCACGGTACCTGGCAAATGGCTCAGTGGTAATGATCCAACTGATTGGTTGAGCGAGCGAGTTAACCGAGTCAGACTCTTCTGGTTTCCGACCGGCCCCCTGTCTTCATTCAGGCTTTCGCCTGCCAAGTTCCAGGTGCCTGCCTGTACACGCGTCTTGGTGCGCCGCCTCTGGAGCTCAGCGCTACGGCAGGTTGAATTCGTTCGCCTGGTGTTCTGCTGCATCTAACAAACTGTGGAGTAGATAATTGGGCATGGCACACAGATGCTCTGGATCCCCTTTCATATTTTAGAATGATGGTTCTTAGTGACGTCAATGGAATAGCGCCCGACTCCCTCGGAATCATCTGGCAAACTCGAAGCACTTCAGATTTCTGGGTCTTCCATGTTTTTGAACATTTGCTCATACGATTCTGACACACAGCTAGGTTTGAGAACCACAGCCTTAGTCTTTAGAATAAGATTAAATTTTTAAAAATCCTAGCTATTGGTCATTTTCTAGAAATAGGTCATGTAGTAGAGGCACATTGAAAGCCCACCCAGGTAGCTTTTGGGTGGGAAGGGCTGGTCTCTCTAAAAGTTATATATTTTGGGGGGAAGACATTGTAAACTATAAGGTTTTATATCCTTAAAATATAATTTAATTTTTCAAATACAATAGACATGCAGTGTTATATTTGTTTCAGGTGTACAGCATAGTGGTTAGATAATTGTATAATCTATGAAGTGACCCTCCTCATAGATCTAGTACGCACCTGGCACCTAACTTAGTTATAACACTGTTATTGACCATATGCCCTGTGCTTTACACCCCCACGGCTATGCTGTAATTACTCATTTACATTTTTGAGTCCCTTTACTTCTTACACCCAGTCCCCCCTCTGGCAACCCTTAGTGTGTTCTCTGTATCCATGAGTCTGTTTCTGTTTTGTTTGTTCATCTTGTTCTTCAGATTCCTCATGTAAGTGTCATCATATGGTGTTTGTCTTTCTCCATCTGTCTTATTTCACTTAGCGTAATGCCCCCTAGAACCATTCATGTTGCAAATGGTAGGATTTCTTTCTGTTTTTATGGCCAAGTAATATTCCATTACACACACACACACACACACACACACACACACACACACACCCCAGGTCTTCTTTATCCCCTCATCCATGGTCGGACACCGACGTTGCTTCAGTATCTTGGCTATTGTAAATAATACTGCAATGAACATAGGGCTGATATATCTTTGTTTCAAATAAACATCCAGAAGTGAAATTGCTGGATCATAAGATAGCTCCATTTTTAATTGTTTGAGGAACCTCCACAGCATTTTCCGTAGTACCTGCATGAATCTGCATTCCTACCACCAACAGTACATGAGGGCCCCCTTTTCCCATGTCCTTGCAAACACTTGCTGTTTGTTGACTTGCTGATGGCAGGTGTGAGGTAACACCTGACCGTGGTTTCAATTTGCATCTCTCTAATGGTTAGTGACATGGAGCGTCTTTTCATATTATCTGTGTGTCTTCTTTGGAGATGTGTCTATTCAGGTCCTCAGTCTATTTTTCACTTGGATTGTTTGGTTTTTTGGCGTTGAATCGTATGGGTGCTTTATAAAATTTGTTGGGGCCTCTGTCTCCCGGTTGCCGAATTCACGGAGGCTCGCGTGTGCAGGTGCTGGGCGGTGGCTTGCGCAGGGTTGGGAGGCGTTCTCTTCTCTCCAGGGTGAGGGGAGGGCACTGGTCGGAGCGGGAGGGGAGGGCCGCAGCTATCAGCCCAGCAGGACTGGTGCTTGAGGTGGTGTTCCGCCTTCCCTCACCACCCACGTCTGAATGTCGCGTTTTCCAACCTAAACACAAAACCTGGAGAGAAAAGGGCTTTGCGGCTAGCTTGTTTTCAGTGCCGTGGAACATTTGCCGGCACGGCGATCCATCACCAGTCTTCTTTTGCTTTTTTTTAACCCCGCAAGATACCATTTGCCTTTTTTTATGGGTATGCTTGCATCTGCATTGCTACTTACTTTCTGTCGAGACCAAGTTTTTTTTCCTTTTTTGCCTGATCTTTGCCAGCTGTGCCATATTACTTTAGAGTTTTTCTTCTCTCCTCCCTTCTTTAATGCCAGGAGAAGTAATACCAAAATGGGCTGGAGAGATTCCAGTGCTCGATGCACAGGAACTGGCCCAAAATCTCCACAGCCTTACTTTACACACATTCTGGAAGTTTCTCTTTTCTGTTTTTGCAAGCGGGCAGGTAACAGTGGCTGCAAGAGAAGATAAGGCTTGCGGCTGAGCCCTACTCAGAGGCCAGCAAGCCACGTGCTCTTGGTCCGCAGATGGGTTGGCCCATTGTGCCTGGTGCCACCGCTGTCCCGGAGGGGTGAGATGCCCCCAGGCCTTGGAGTCCCACTTTCAGTCAAGCCTCACTCTTCCCTCGGGCCCTAAATAAGTCAGGAGCTGTGGCATCTGTGACGCTTACGTCCTACCTGCAACTTAATGGAACTGTAGCAGATTCTCCTTTTCCCTTTAAATTGTGGTGGAAAGAGGCTGCAATGGAGACGGAGAGGTTTCCACCGAATTGCTTTGTGGTGGTGGACAAGATGCTTCGCATCTCCGGATCTTAGTTTTGTTATTTGTAAATTGTGAGAATTAGAAAATGCATGATTTTGTATATTAAAGGTGTGTATTTCATGTTAGTTATTGGGGTTATGTTGGCATGAAAAATGGGGCCTAAGAACTGGAATCCAAATCTCTGTGGGGCTAAGGAAGTCTGTGCCTTTTTTTTTCTCTTTCTCTCTCCACTTTCATAGGACTGCACTTTTCGCCTCCAGCTGGGAGAATCACTTCTGTGACACGTGAAAGTTTCATTGGGCCCAATCTCTTAGGCCACTGTGGTCATTCATAAAAGACAGCCAGAGTTTTAGCTTGTCTACGGGAGGCCACCAGGCCAAATTGGAACTGAATGTTCTGATTCGTATTGAGTTATTTGACAAGCAAGTATGGAGCCCCTTTGATGTGAGCAGAAGCGTTCACACTAACATGGCCCCTCGCAGCAGGCAGGCCGGCCGGCCGGCTCCAGCGGGGTCCTGGCTGCTTCCAGGAGCTCTGCTTACTGTTGATGTGAGTCAGTCCAGCTCGAGCCTGTGGGGTGTTCAGGGTTCCCCCTCATTGGTTTTCAGTGTGTTGTGTCGAAGGCAAGGGCTGCCAGACGCGTGACTTTCTGAACGAGGACGGAATCCGAGAAAGGGCTCCGCTTGGGTGTCACAGGTGGTGTGCACAGTGTAAAGGCAGCCGTAAACCGGGAATTATAGTCGTGGAGTCCACCAGTATCATCGCGAACCTGTGCTGGGTGCTGGATCCACCCCTGATGATGTTTCCTGAAGTGGTATTTGCACTTTTCAATTTTTCCCACAGAGTCTAGATTGTCAGTCACTTCTCTCCAGCAAACGGGTTGCTGTTCTTCCTTCAGTGAGGAGGCCAACTGAGCACCTTTTTTTTCTAGCATTTCCGGGAGCTCCATGCAAGGATGTGTTAAGGTCTGTTTGACAACCAACCGATACCTGAGTGATTAGCAGTTCTAGGGGTCAGTGTGTCTGTTTACACTAGTTCCCGGGACTTTCTTTTGAACTGGAGTGTAGACAGTACACAAGTCAGCAAAAAAAAAAAAAGAAAGAAAGAAAGAAAGAAAAATCTGCCAATCAAGTGGGTGGTCTTAGGATTTTTACAGGACTCACACAGAACACGCGCCGGCCCTCTGGCTCATCTGGGCGCCGACCGAGGTCGCTGTTCATGGGAGCACATCCGTATCTTGGGGACTGGGCTCCCTGGGGGCCTCATGGGCGAGGGCTGCCCGGGCTCAGCACTGGCCTTGGCCATTCGGCAGAGGTGCTGAAGAAAAGCTGTCTCAGACTGTGGCGTTTTCGCTCCATAAACCAGCAGCCATTTGGCTGTGGAAGGCCCCGGCGGAAACAACGTGAGAAAGCTGAAAACACACAGGCACGTTTGCCGAGTTTGACAGGCCTGCTCCGCTCTCTGCCTCCGGTGCCTCGGACGTAAGCTGCTGACCTCTATTTAATTTTCTGAACTGTAAGAATTATGGGCCCAGGGTTCAGTGAATCGGAGCAGGTAAGCTTTTATGCCTGCGAGCCAGCTTCCCCATCAGCATTAAGTCTACAAATAAAAGCAATGTTGCTATTTGTACTTCCTGGGGTTTGTGTGTGAGACAAGCCAAGCGTGGCCCCGTGAGCCCCGCAAAGGTGACTGCCTGGTCACATCTCAGTCCAGGTAGCGCGATGGAGCCTTCCAGTTTGGGCTGGAGGAAACAGCCGGAGCAGATGGACAAGAGATATTCAAAATAACACACGCAGTTCCGTTCGGGAAAGGCCACCTGCTTAAACAGGGGCCGCTTTCCTCGCGGAACTGTTTGTTTGATTCTCCTCCTGGCCGCTGGTGACGGACGTGTGCTGGGGCGGGGGGGGGGGGGCACACGTCCCTTCATGCCCTTCCTGGGCACTCACCTGAGTCGTGGCTGGGAGCCCGAAGGGCACCCAGCTTCCTGTGCCTCCCTGGCTGTGGGTCAACACAGCAGGAGTGTCACTGTGACCACCAGCTGGCACGCAGGACAGTCACGTCCCCGTGCTGTCTTCATTGTGTATTTGCCTGACTTTCTGTCCTGTGCCCCCTGGATCCCCCTCTGCCTATTTCTGCCTCTGTCCCTGCTGCCCAGCACCAACATAATCTTTCCATGCCATACACGCGTAATCGAACACCCCCGGGGGCCCCCAACCAGACCAGAAGCCCCCCTGCTGCCCCGAGTCCTCTGTGCTGGTGGGATTCAGGCAGGTGTGTTCCCAGCAATGGTGCAGGTGGTTTCCGGGGAGGCCAGCTCAGGTTTGTGGCATTTGCTTTGGGTTCCTCACCCTCCCTGCTCCCTCGAGGCCACTCTTTGCTGCCTTCAGGACCTTCCCTGTTCCTGACACAGCACTGGCCTCTGCTCCTTGCCTGTGGAACATGAGCCACAGACAGACTCCCAGTACTGTGCAGGCAGACAGCGCAGGCACACCTACCTGGGGCACTCTTCCCAGGCCTGAGGTTCGCATTGCGTAGGACCTTCTAAGAATAACACCTCATCCAAAGGGGTAATTCCAATGGTGAGGAGTGTAGGCACCTTGGTCAGCTGCTAGGGACTATTTTAGGAAGGTGGTGATTATACTTAAAGTTCTCCCTGTGACTCTGTCCATAGTTAAAGGGCTAGGTCGCAGTCCCCATCACCTGAGGCCATTTTATTATGACTGTGCTCAGCGTGCTGGACCACTAAGAGGCCTTCCACTGCTGCAGAGATAAGTCTTAGTTTCTTCAGACCGTTCTACTGGGAGCTGTTTGCTATTCTACTGTAGCACGATTAAGTTATTTTTCTGCAGCTGGGAGTGAGGAGATTTCATGTCCCCTCTCTGCCGCTTCGGTAGTGATGCTGATACATACCTTTGTTAGCACTGGTCACGCCCAGTTTTCTCCTGGAGGGCTTGTACCTCTGTCTGGGTCAGCATTTCTCAAACCACGCCCTGCAGGTCAGTGAAGGCGCAGGCTCTGACTCAGTGACTGCCCGAGATTCAGCTGTTCCCACGGGCTCCCAGGGGGCGGCAGCGATGCTGGGCCCCACCGGGAGCTGTGCATGCCCATGAGCTCCCACGCAGCAGTCTCTGGCCTCACGTAGCTGTCGAGCTCTTGACTTGCAGCTGGCCCAGACCGGCCATAAGTGTAAAATGCACCCCAGATTGTGAAGCTTCTTAGTAAGTGACAAAGAAATGTAAAAGTGTCTCGTGAACTGTTGTTACGAAAGTACTGACTTGTATTTCTCAGTGATAATATTTTTTGGATGCACTTGATTATCTAACACTAGCATTATTGTACCTTTTCCTTTCCGCTTTAAACATGTAGCCACTAGGAAAGTTTCCACCACACCCGAGTTGCGGCACACTGAGGTTGGGCAGGGCTGGTCTGGAGAACGGTGCACGGGCAGCCGGAGGGACGGAGTGCCGAGTCCACCTCTGGCCCTTTGCATTTCTGCCCGTGGCCCCAGCGTGTTGTTCATTGGCCACCGCTCCCGACCGTTTTGCCGGACTTGTAACATTAGGGTCTAGGTTCGCTGCTGACGTGTGGGTGTTCTCCGGGCCCAGCCTCCCAGTCTCCCTGATACATCGCCTCCCACAGCCTCAGCCAGGTGGTCGGAGGAGCCATCCTGGCTGCTTAGAACGGGGAAGAAGACTTTGAACATAGCCAGCTGCCTTTAGGTAGGGGAAAATTAATAAAATATTGAACGCATTTGAAGCTCTTTGATGTCAGCAGATAGAATAGATTCACAAGGAGGAGGTTATTTCCCTTGGGATTTCTAACTACAGGAAACCCTATCTCCATGAGTGTCGTGGCTTTTCTGAACCCGAGCGTGGAAGAGGTGTGTGCCTGTGTGAACCAGCCGGAACACCGGTGTGTCAGACTCAGCTGCTTCTTCACGGGTACCCATCCCACACTGGCATCCTGAAACATTGTCTCGTGTACCTGGGCTGCAAACACACAGAGATGGGGCTCTTGGGGGAACTTGGAAAGGAGAGTGAAGGAGAAGAAGGAGGGATTGCAAAGAGTTGGAATGAAAATTACTTGTCCTGGAATTCTGCTCAAAATTACAATGAAGTCTTTTGCAAATTGCTAAATGTCTTGTCGATTGGGGTGCAGAGGGATCCAAGGTTGCTCTTCACCATGCTCCTCATGGTCCTGCTTCTGTTCTCAAGATCAGAGGGAGATTGTGGGAAGTTGTGTAAAAGTGGGGGGCAAAGAGGAATGGGCCAGCTTGCCATAGGGTGAAGAAAAATGGGGAGCATGAAGTGAAAGAGAGGTAGAAGGTGAATGAATAAAACACAAGAAGAAATGTTTTTATAAGGAAGGAGCAGGCCTTCTTCCCCTTTCCTCTGCACTGCTGGCTGGAATGCAGACGTGAGACATGGAGCTCAAGTAGCCATGTTGGGCTGTGAGGCATGCGTTGGTAACTGGCACAACAGAAGAGAAGGAGCCCGGGTTTGCGATGACTGAGGAGCCCATAACACCTTATTTTTCTGACTCCCACATTTCAATTTCATAAGATCTAAATTCAAAACATTCTATTTAGCTTAATATGCTACTCTCTGTGGGTTACTCTCCCTCACAGTTGAGTGGATTCTACCGATAACAGAGGCATAACATGCAGATGCTTGGGGAAAGGGGCGCAGTGGCCTACAGGCACCCGAGAGATCCAGTGTTGGGGCTTCTTCGGAGAGCAGAGAGTGTCGGCAGGGGGCGCCTGGCCTGAGGGAGCGGGTGCAGGCCGGGCCGGAGGCGGAGCACCCGCGGGGTCAGGAGAACGGTCCCACGGACCTGGATTCCGATTGCAGCTCCGTCCCTTCCTGGCCCTGTGAGCCCGGAAACTCGCTGTCCCTTCTCCGAGCCTCAGTTTTCTCACAGATGCACTGGGGATACAGGAATAGTCCTTGCTCTTTGAATTTTTGTGAGGAATGAATGAGATCACGCCCTCAACGTGCTTAGCAGCGTGCCTGGTGTGGAGCAAGGGCTGCTGTTACTACTTGAAAGTGAAGGCAGCCAGTCCCAAGGCCATGTTTCATCTCGTGCCTTTGACTTTGTAGGTCTCCTGACAAGGGCTTTCTTAGGACCTCTTACTGCAAGGAGCTTTTGGGAACGTACATGGCTGGAATTTAAGTTGACGGCAGAAGGGCTCTTGACTAATTAACCTAGTTAACGATTCATCCCGGCAGCCCGTGTGGCCACTCGGGCAGGAGTGTTCCGCTCGCTGCAGAAACAATAGCATCACGAGCAGCAACCTGTCAGGAGCACAGGGCACCAAGTTCCACAGCAGCGGCCACCTGCTCATTTAGTCTGAGTCTTTCTTTCTCTTTCAGAGAGAGTAACAGGTAGTGAGAGGGATGTTTTGCCTGGGACAGCTGTGTAGGGTATGGGTGAGTCTTTTTTGTGTGCTCTGAAAAGGGATGATTCTACTAAGAATGACAAGGGCATTAATGACAATGACATAGCAGTTATCTATTGCTGTGCTAACGCCACCTGACAAACAAAACCCCAGGGGCACACAGAGGCAGGCTTGTTCACTCAGGAGCTTGTGGGGTGGGTCTGACTTGGCTGATGGCAGCTAGACTAGCCCGTGCTTCTGAGGTTAGCTCCAGGTAGGCCAAGTGCTCTGCGGATTGATCTGGGTTAGATGTGCCTACCTGTGTGGGAGTTGGCTCGTCCTGGATGACCTTGAATGTCCCCCACCAGGAGGGCTGAGGTCACTCACCCCAGATCCTCAGTGCTCGCCCTCCCGCAGGTGGGTCTTGGCACGTTCTCAAGGCCACGGCAGAGCCGCGAGAGCAAGCACGCCCAATCGATGGTGTGAATACTTGAAGTATCACTGTGGTCACATTCGCTCCCATCCCACGGGCCACACCCAGAGCCAGTGTGGGAGGGCACTGCAAAGCCAAGTGCAGGAGGGACCAAAGAATTAGGGGCGTGGACCAGTGCACAACAAGCGATGTGAGCACTGGCAGGGATTGGCTGTGCGTAGTCCGTGCTGACGCTACCAGACTTGGCTCATGCACTGTCTCACTTAATCCGCCTGCAGCCCAGGGACGGAGACCCATTTACCACCCTGATTTTCTACATGAGGATCGGAAGCTTAGAATCAGAAACATCTATTTAGTATTTAGTAGAGCTAGTGTGGACTTCCCCGTGGAGCTCCCGGGCCGTGCGTCGGAATTCTGTGCCACATTGCTTCCATTCGTGGCCCCTCTGAGGTGGAACAGTTGGTTATCCTAGATCTTTTTCCTAAAGAGACCTTTCTTTGTAGATTCTTTTAGACCTGGTTGATCATGAGGGGAAAGCGTGTTGGAGAAACAGTTTTTACTCTGTTGCTTTGCTTTGAGTGCATTAGGTACAGGTTCACTTCTGTTCCCCAGTGCTGACTCGGGGGGTGCCCACTGCCCCTTCCCTCCAAAGCAGCGGACAAGGCTCAGGTGTCATCCGTGCTGTCCTGTTCCACACTGCTGTGTCCACTGCTTTGTACTTGGGACTTGAGTTACTCTCGTGCCCTTTCATCTAGCATGGACTTGAAGCAGATCTCTGAATGCAGGAGGTGCTCGGTTAATTCCACACTCTGACTTATTTTAAATTCCTGTCTGTCTGCCTGGTGCATCAGATACGGCCATGCAGGCCTGGAGCACGCCGTATGCCCTGTCTGTGCACCAGATTCTGTGTTCTCTCTCACTTATTTTCCTTCTTGGGTGCTTAAAGAGATAAGTCTTTTGGCTTTTTGTTTTTACTTTTGTTTTTAAAGAGAGAAGAGGGTCATTTAAAAGTGGAGGGGGTATGGTGCGTGTGTTTGGGATTGGGGGAGAGAGAGACAGAGAGAGACAGGGAGAGACAGATGCATGAAGCTTCTTTCCCTGACACAGATAATCAATGAATGAAATTGATTTGGCACTTCCCAAATATTAGGTTAGAGCGAGCCAGGCACTTTACAGTCCTCTTTGATTTAATCCTCCCAACCTGTGAGCTAAGCACTATTATGTTTCTGTTGTGTAGAAGCGGAAATCAAGACAGGCATGAGGACATTTGTCCAAGGTTGTACTGATAGTGAGTGCAGACTCGGAGCTCCAGAGCCGCACCTGATCCACTCCATAGCCTGTGCCTGCATCCACTGCCTTCTCATCCAAGTTTCTTCCTGGAGCTGGACCAAGCTGGGCTTTCCTCTGGGCAAGCTCTCATGCTTGCTTTAGAGATGAGGGAAGACATGAAACTTATAGCCCTTTTCCACTCCTGTCTGGACCAGTCTTGCTTCCCTTCAGTCCTTTTCCTTGTGGGGTGGCCCCCCACCCTCATCTCTGCCCCCACTGGACCAAGTTCCTGAGGCTGTGTTCACACTCAGGCAATCTCTTCTCAAAGTCCCTTTATCTTATCGCTAGACAGGACTCTACAAATTCAAACCACCCGTAAATCCTGCGGCCAGCTCTTCATTCACAGGTCTTTTAAAGGCAGACTCATAAAAGAGGCCAGCTGAGATTCTGGGTCTGACAGTCTTCTAGTCTGTGTTTGCTTGGCCTCACAGGTTTCAAAAACTTTGGTTAAAGTTATGGTGTTTATATAACCTTTACGGATTATCCCTCAGCTTCTTGAAGAGACTTCAGTCATCTGTGAGCCCTTTTCCTTCTACCTATCCCCCAGTGTCTTGGCAGGGCCCAGGACTCACATGGCGATGAATGAAACTGGGATTGGAGTTTAATAGGTGCTAAGTAAAGGCCTTTCATTTCCCCGCTGGATAAGCCCTTCTCCAGGCCCTCTCAGTCCAGATGCCTGGGTGCTGGTCCAACCAGGCCGACAAGAGCCATTCTGACAGCAGAGCTTAGTGGGCTGGAGAGCTGCACCAGGCCCCTCACCTGGCTGCCAGAGCGGGTATGGGCGCAGGGCGGGAGTCTGGGCTGGCCGGTGGCACAGGGCCCCGCCAGGGAGGAGGGGGCCAGGGACAGGCGGAAGGTGGGTGGAGGGAAGCACGAGCTTGGGTTGTGGTGGCCGATCCAGCGGGAGCCACACACGGCCACGGTCCGCAGAGCGGGCCCCTCGCGCACACACGGCCATGGTCTGCAGAGCAGGCCCCTTGCACACACGACCTCTGGTTCCATTCAGCTCCTCCGTCCTTGTCACGGCCGACTGAGACCCCCGTGTGTGTGTGTGTGTACACATATTGTGAAGGGTGCTGTGATGAACATGGGCATGCAGGCACCCCTTCGAGATGCGGATTCACTTTCCTTTGGACATTTACCCAGACCTGGGATGGCTGCATCACAGGATAGTTCTGTTTCTAGTTTTTCGATAACCTTGTGCTGTTTTCCATAATGGCTGCACCCATGTGCATTTCTACCAGGAGTGCACGAGGTTCCCTTTTCTCCTCATCCTCATCAACGCTTGTGTCCCTGTCTTAGTTTTTTTTTTTTTACTGAAAAAGCCATCCTAACAGGTATGAGGTATCTCCTTGTAGTTCTGATTTGTATTTCTGTAATGATGAGTGATGTGTAACCCCTTTCATAAACCTGTTGGCCATTTGTGTGTCTAATTTGGAAAAAGTGTCTATTCAAGTCCTTCGCTCCTTTTTTGAGGTTGTGGGGTCTTTAAATGTATTTTATTTTTGCTATTGACTTGTGTGAGTTTCTTCTATCCTTTGGAGACCAGCCCCTTAGAAGGTACATAGTTTGCGAATATTTTCTCCCATTCCATGGGCTGTCTTTTCATTTCATTGATTGTTTCCTTTCGTGTATGTGGTCATGCTTTTCTTTCTGGTCCGGACTTGGCTGAGCCCGATGCTGGAAAGAGAAATGAGGAACAGGTAGCCTTTGCTAGTCAAACAGTGCTTTTTTATTGCATCTTTGAGAGCTGCGGGTACCGTTTCAACCTTTGTATGTCCCTTCTGGCCATCGTCTGCTGGGAAGGACTCCAGGCCCTATAGCACGAAGCTGAGGAAAAGCTTCTGTCTAGGAATTTCTTTTTCCCAGCAATCAAAATTTCTTACGGTTCTTCAGTCGAGCCTGGTTTCTTCAGACCTCTGAGGATACACAGAAGACAAGACACAGGCACCACCCTAGACTGCTTTGCACACTTGTTGGGGAAAAAGACATAAACGTGGGTAAACTGTAGGGCTTGGCAGCAGGTGCTGTCTTGGAGCATGAATGAAATGCTAACTGGGCATCTCATACATGCCACTCTCTCTAGACACGCCCTGCCCTTGGAAAACTAGTCTTCATTTAAGACCATGTTCAGAAAGCACCCCTCTGTGAAAGCCCTCGACTGCCGCTTGAGGAGTTGGTGGCTTTATTCTGGTGCCTGGTACCCCTTCACTCCAACTTCGAGACAGCACCTATAGCCATGTCTTAACCATTGGTTCACGTTCGGGCTTTCTCTCTAACGGGCCTGTGAGGCGGTCTAGGGTGGTGCCTGTGTCTTCCCACCAGTCAGCCCCTGAATCTAGTGCGAGGGGTCTGGGATCTAGTGCGGGGGGTCCGGGATCTAGTGCAGGGGGTCTGGGATCTGGTGTGAGGGGTCTGGGATTTAGTGTGAGGGGTGGCAGGTGCTCAACTTAGGTTTCCTGGAAGACCAGGTGAGGCCATAACGACTTAACTGCTTCTTCACTGAAGACCTAGTTCAGAGGGCAAGAGGGGGCCAAAACGTTGAGTTAAAATGAGACCCTTGACCACATGTCTAGGCAAACTGACCTACCTAATTCAGGCCAAGGAGAGTGAGCGCTCCGACACCCCACTGGTAGAGCTGATGTGTGGCCTTAGGTAGGAAACACGTGTCCAGTGGCATCCAGCCTCTGCGCCACAGCCTCTGTGGCCTCACTGTCTGCCTAAAAGCCGTTCAGAGCCGGTGACGGCCATGGTGCCCTCTGTCACTGCCCTTTTCCATCGGTAATTTGAGGCACACTGTGTGGCATGGGGGCCAAGGACCCAGACCCATGATTTGAGCTTTGAGAGGCGTAATGCTGGATATTGTTTTCTATTTATTTATTTTTAAGCAGAACGAGCTTCATGGGACTGAGTAAACCACGGCTTGAGCAAGGAGCTCACTGATGACAGAGTGTTTAGGTAGCGTTTTTGGGTGTGTGTGTGTGTGTGTGTGTGTGTGTGAGGCGCACGGTTCCCACCCTGTCGAGGAGCACGCATTCCAGCGGCATCACCAGAGCACACGAAGTGCAGTGAGAAGCCTCCCCCCGACTTCCTCCCCGTGAGCCCTGAGCACGTAGGGAGAGCTTCAGCCAGATTCGTCTGCGTGAGATTTTGGCATCGGTTTATATGAGCGATTCTCTGCAGAGAAGGGCTGTCCCCCAAGGACACTTTGGAAAGTAGTGAGGACGGTCTCGGGGTCCCAGTGATCTCAGGTTACCGCTGGCGCTAATTAACGCCAGGGCGTTGGGTGGCCTTGCGGCACAGGAGAAGTCCCCCAGAATGAAACCCCCGCGTCCTGCTCTACCCTCCAATGTTCAACCAAACACTCCTGTGGGCGAAAACCCATCACAACCGTCAGAGTCACGGAGCTGCTGTCTACAAGAGACACGCTGCGTCACAAGTGTTATTTTCTACACTTTAAATTTGCTTTTCCAGGAAGGCAAATAACGTGTTATCGAAGGAAGGTTTGCCTTGTGATTTGTTTGTGGATTTTGCCAGAGTCGTTTCCCATTTCGGAAAATGACACCATCGATGGCAAGGGTTGTTAACATACCTGAGTCGCCCACACGCCCACCTGCTGGTCCGCACCTGGAGCGCGTGTCATCACGTGACTGCTGCACACCTTTACTGACGGACTTGCCCTGGTTTCAGTGTGCCAGTACCAGGAGGCCACCTGGAATCATTGTCCATCTATTTCTTATGTCTCTAAAACAAACTTACTCATGAAAAGTGACTTCCAGCATTTGATGACTTCTCTATGTCCTTTAGTGCAATTGCGTCAGAAATTAGGTACCCGCAGAAATTCGTTGAACTTTACACTGTAAATTATTGTGTTTCAAATGTTATAAAGCATTAACTTTGAATTTGTGTCAGGTAGATCATGCTGTGTTTGAATTTTCAGGACAAGATATATTTGCTACAAAAAATGGGGCTTTGGGGACCAAAGGGTTGAGAATGACAGATGCAGATGAACGAAGAGCAATTGGAACGTAGGACAGACTTAGAGGAGAAGTGGCATCAAGACGGGTCGTTGAGAGGGATCGAAAGCTTACAGTAAGAAAGTCGCAGGCAGACAATGTGACGGAGTTGATGTCTTCCGTGGCACTAATGTTTATTGAGCACTTACTCTGTGCCACGTGCATTGCTGAGAAATGTGTCTGATTACAGCCTCTCACATGTGGCACAAGCCCAGGGTTGTCCTTGAGACCACACAGGCCTTGGGGGCAGAGCCTGGATTAGAGCCCATATTTGTCGCCTGCAGAGCCTGCCCCCTCCACCAGACCCACCTGAGTGGAGTGTGGTCTGCAGAGAAGAAACTCACACGTTCCTTGGCATCCTCTGTGGAGCGGGTGGGAGGACCTCTGCCAGGCTCAGGGGTTCAGTCTGCCTCCTGCTGGGGCTCAGGCCTTTGGAACGGCTGCGCTGGGGCTTGGGAAGGGAAATGTTTTCCTTTTTAAAGAGATTTTATTTATCTTTAGAGAGAGGGGAAGGGAGGGAGAAAGAGAGGGAGAGAAACGTCAGTGTGAGAGAGAAACACTGATTGGTTGCCTCTTGCACATACCCCAGTCAGGGACCAAACCCGCAACCCAGGCAGTGCCCTGACTGGGAATCGAACAGGCAACCTTTTGCTCCGCAGGACAACACCCAACCCACTGAGCCACACCAGTCAGGGCAGAAGGGAAATTTTTTTCCATAGCCCTGCTCCCTTTCCTAAAGACATCTGGGAGGCACATCTGTTTTGAAATGTAGTGGTAACTCAGTACCTAACGATGAAGCATTTTCTCTTGTGGGGCAGTGCAGTGACTCACACAAGTTCTAGCAAGTGCCATGAGCCTCGAGCAAGCACCGAGTGCCGAAACATATTTTTTCTCGTCACAATGTGTTGAGCACTGGGTTTGACGAGGCTTGTGGCCAACGGGGACCGAGGTGCGGCTGTACTTGCCCGTGGACCGTATCTCAGCGATTAAACACCAGGAGCACCTCTCCGTGTTTAGAATCTGGGCTACAGCCCGGAGTTCCATGTCAGAGTTGACCTTAATCCAGAACGTATACATTTTATGATGGTTAACAGACCATCAACTAATAGCTGTTATTAGTGTTCCGAGTTTGTATTAGTGATAAGATAGGGCCAACTTGACTTTTATCTATTTTGCATGATTTCTCCCAGATGGAGTTCGTGAGCGAGGGAAGGGACTGGTTTTCTTAGAGTCTGGCAAGGGCAGTGGGAGCAGGCGTCTCTGGAGATCTGGGGAAGGCACCTCAGTGTCGGCAGAAGTGGGGCTCGCCCCTGGCAGTGGGCTACCTTTCCTGAAGGCCTTGGACCCTCCCCCAGGGGAGGCTTTAGGGAAAGACATAACAGAGAACTTCCTTCTGCTCCAGAGAAACCACTGGGGTGTCCTCACCAGGAAGTCTGGCTGTGGTGTGTGGTGTGGTGTCCAGTGATCACGGGGGTGTGTTCATGTGCTTTGTGAAGGGTCGGTGCATCAGGGTGATTACCAGCAAGGACCCCGGAGACAGGCAGTGCTTTCCAAGGCGGTTAGGCTCAGATAAGGGACTTGGGCCCTCTATGCCCTAGTTTTCCCACCTAAAAACGGGGCTCATAGTGGAGCTGTCTCCTAGGTTAGTTGTTGGGTTAAATGAGATAGTTTGTATACATTGTTTAGTAGCTTCGTGTTGACTAGTAGTTGCTGCGTTGAGCACATAGTAGGTGCTCAGTACACGCTAGCTGCTCTTGCTATGGCTCATGTGAGACGTGCCCCCCTCACAGAACTGTTAAGTCCGAATCAACTACTCTGTGTCAAGTGACCCGAACGGTGCCTGCCATGTTGCAAGTAATGAAAGCTATCATTAGTATTGTGCTTATCACTATCTTGTGAGGATTACCCTTTTTAAGATTCTAGCACGGCATCAAGGTGAAAAGCCACTTCCATGGAAGCATTTCCACGCACGTACCAAGTGTTCTGTTATCGGAGTTGTTAAATACATTGGACATCTTCCCCACTAATTGCAGGGCTCAAAAGCTTCTGCTGATTCTTGCTACTTGTGTTGCGGCGGTGTTACACTTGGGCACGGGGCTCTCCATAAGGACTAGGTTCAGGGGCGTCCGTTGGGAAGGTGCACTCGAGTCTCTCGGATGTTTACAGGAAGTGGGCACTGCTGTTGCTTTTTTTAATCACTGAGGAAACAGAGTCTT
This sequence comes from Tonatia bakeri, assembly GCA_004024845.1. NCBI lineage: Eukaryota > Metazoa > Chordata > Mammalia > Chiroptera > Phyllostomidae > Tonatia > Tonatia bakeri. The sequence continues at coordinate 109,848 of PVIA01004362.1, forward strand.
AGAAAAGTGTCGGGTTGAAAAATCAGAGAACCTCAAGTGTGGCCGGGAAGGGAGCTTGGAGAACTGCGGGGGCAGCCTCCTCCTTCGACAGATCGCTTGGGGGAGCTCGCCCCCTCACCCGAGGTCAGGCAGCTATTGCAAGGCTGGGGCCTGCGCATCGGCCGGCATGCACTTGGGGACCGGTTATTTGATTTGTTAGGGCCATTAGCCGATGGAACTGGGACTAGAAGCCAGCTCTGCTCCAGACAGTCTGGGCCCACGTGCTCCCTCAGGGCCAAGGTGAGAGGTCAGTGGGCAGTTTAGTCACAGAGTGGCCCTTAACCGCGACCAAGCAGTGTCACACTCTGCTCTGGTCTTCGGCATCCTGCAGGATGCAGACCGAAGAACACTGTATTCAGAATCAGAAGCCCCTGGCTCCACCCTGGCTCCTCCCTGGCTCCATTTTTCTCCTGCCCTCCACCCCAGGTTTACTGAGGTATACAATTCACAGACGTTTGCATCCTTGCGGTGCGGAGGAAGGAAGGCACAGGAGAGGTGCGTTAGGTCAGAGGCGGAGCAAGCACACACGGTGTCCTGTTATTCTTTCCAGGAAGTTGCCGGTTGAAGAGACTCAGGGCACAGAGGCAATCCTCGCTGAGGCCCAGGCCTGCAGAGCCTTTTCCTTCCCACGAGCAGGGCAGGGTCCAACCTTGCTCTTAACTCTCCCCGAGCCCAGGCCTCCCCAGGCTGGTTCCAAGGCCCGAAACATTACAGGAAACACTTACCAATAGGGACTGTCACTGGGGGAAATCTGTCTCTGGCCTGTTGCCCCTGCCTTGCATCTCCCAAGGGGGTGGGAGGCCTAACCTGTGGAGGAAATGCTTTGATCTTGTTGCATGAAAGGCACTTTGCAAAACACTGCCCCTAACATCAGTAACAAGCTGTAACAGTACTAGTGTTATGGAAAAGGGCACGATCATCTCACACACTGAGCTCCACACAGTTCAACCAAGAGGGCCTCTCTTGGCTCCAGATGTGCTAGGAGGAGCGAGCAGCCTGGAGCTGCATTTCCTTGTGAGTGCCGTGTGACTCTGAGTTACAGAGCACCGCCGACTCCCCTCCCTGGGTTGTTTTGCCTGGATGTGGACCCTGGGAGGCCAGTCTCTCCTCCTGCCCTCTAGTCCCTCCGATTGGCTGCGGGCAGCAGACAGCAAGACAGGTGCAGATAGTGGAGGGGAAACCAGGGCCGGGATTCAGGAGACCTGGAGGCCATATGTGGCCCGGCTATTAATCGTGTGACTTGACTCCTTTCCTCACCCGTGAAAACGTGGGCTGTGCTCGGTCACCCCGAAGGAATCTCCAGTGACCCCCATGAGGGACAGAGACACTGACTCTCAGCCCTGGGTGCTGGAGATGGGGGACACAGTGGGGGACTGTGGGGGCAGAAGGCAGCAGCCCTGAGCTGTGGAGCGAGAACCTTCAGAGAAGCCCACTCTCTCCAGCTCTAGCCGAACACGGTTCCCATAAACATATTGCCGAAATGTTTGCTTCCGGGTGTCATTGCAGACTGCAGTAGCTAAAACAGACTCTGCTCCTATATATAGACACTGCGTTGGGTTGTGCTCTGGGAGGCTCTCCTTACTACGCTCCCTGGCCGCCTCCCAGCTGAGCTTTCCCCTCAAGGGATCAGATTGGGGAACCAGAGAGTCAGAGAGGACCCGTGGCCGTATTCAGGGGTCTCTCTCCTTCCCCCACCCTTTCTTCCCCCCGCCTCCCTCCCATGAGTGCTCTATACTGCAGGTGGATGCCAACTGGACGGGTTCCTCCCTTTGTTCAAAGACTCTCAATAGCAATGGTGACAATGCTCATGGAAACTGACCAGCCCTACTATGGCAGCAAATACAAGCAAAACAACTCTGATGTCCTGGCTTAAAGGAAACCCAGTATAAATTGGGTTGGAATGAAGTGCAGATTATCACAAACAGCTCAGACTTCAGATGAGAGGACCCAGGACCCTCCATGGGTGGAAGTAAAGGAAGGGGCTTTTTTTTTTTGTGGGCAGGGGGGTTGTCTAAATTTTCCTTGTGAATTCTCCAGGGGAAGAGATTGCTGGGAACAAAAAGGTGGATGAAGGAAGGTGGCTCTAGGAGGAGGAGACGTGGGCAGAAAAGGAAGAGGGAAGAGGGGTTTACTTACAGAGACAGTGCAGAACCCTGACAATCGGATTTTTAAAAAACGTGCCCAATCAGCAACAGGGAGCCCCTCGAGTGAGTGTCCTTGGTTACAAAGCCCAGCCTCCGGCCCGTCTGACCGTGTCCCGCCTCACCTGCCTCTGCGGCTTCTTCACGTCGAAGCAGAAGCATCGTGGGTCTAAGCCGCCTCCCTGGTCTCCATATTCCATGCGCCTCCCACCTCCTTCCCTCTCTCCCTTCCTCTCTGTCTCCTTCTCCCTCCTCTCCTCCCTGCTTTTCTCTCTGAGTCCTTTCTCCTCCCAGACTTTTCTCTTCTCCCTTTGTCCCCTTCCCCTCCCCCCTCCATTGCACTCTTTTCCTCTTCAGCCCTCCTCTCCCCCTCCCTCCTTCTCCCTTTCTCCTTCTCTTTCCTCCCTGCCTTCCTCCTCCTGTCCCCTCGCCCCCTTTCTGTCCCCCTCCCCTCTTTCCTCCCCTCCATTTCCCCATCTCCCGACCCCTCTCCCTGTCTCTCTCCTCCTTCCCCTGCCCTCCCTCTCTCCCTCTCAGTCCTTGTTTATCTCTAAGCTCCAGTTTCTTGCCTTATAGATTTACCTGCAGAAAAAGACACCGCTCCTCTTGCAAAAACTGTTTAAGAAATCCATATCCTCTCCCTTCATTCCTTGGGCATTTCAGAAATGATATTCCTCCCCCACCTACCCCCGTCAAAATAAAATAAATTCAGCCAGCTCCTGCTGTGTGTCCTTAAATCCATTCCCTCTGGTCTGAAAGCCTGTACCCTAGAAGGGGCCTCCTGCATTTGCTGGCAGCCCTGCTCCAGTCTGATCGCCACAGATAGTGCTTGGGAGTGAAAAAAAGGGGGGAAACCCCTCTTGTTGGAGATTTCAAAACAGATTCTACCAGCTTTTAAGTCTGTGCACTTGCGGAGTGGCAGGGCTCCGGGGAGAGGGGCAGGGGACTGGGGTGCGGGCGTTCGTCGTAAACAAATAAGCCCCAGAGCTGATAGATGCATGTGAGTGTGCGTTCCCTTCGGCGTGTCTGGTGCCGTTCTCCCTGGCATCCTGAGTGGGTGCTGTGTGAGCCTGACTTCCCTCACACTTTCGCTGGGGTCTGGTGTGTGCGTGTGTGTGCGTGTGTGATGCAATTGGGGTGGGGGGATGGCTGTGTTTTTGATCAGGTCCACTGGACAGAGGAGCCGAGTCCAGCCCACCTTTCCGCACATGTCACACAGATGGGGTCATTGTTAAAAGCCTTCGGAGAGCCGTGGCCGAGCGGTGGGTAAGGCAGGGAGGGGGAAGAGAGGAGGGGGACCTAAGGGAGAGGGGGGCACCTTCTAGTGGCTTTGTGTTTTCACACATTGGAGCTGACAGGAGCCCTGCTGCTCCGTGGGGGACGTCTCGAGGGCAGGGGGCTGATGAGGGGTGGGATGGAAAGGAGAGCGAGAGGTGGGGTGTCGGTGGGCAGGGTTATGATGTCACAGCAAAAGTTACAACAGGAGGAAAACACAGAAATGGTTCAACATTTTTTTTTAAACTTTGGACTGCCAAGAGCTGAAGGAGGGTGGTGAGCAAAGGAATGAAGGGGAGAGAGAGAGAAACTGAACTGGAAGCTTGAGTTTTGTGTAGCTTCTTGAAAGCTTATGAATGGATTATGAGCAGCTGAGAGCCAGGAGAGACCTATAGGGGATGCAAGACCATTCCCACAGGAACGGGGAGCCAAGCACGCGGGCTGCCGCTTCCTTGCTGTGTTAGCCCCCCTTCCTGAAATGAATGGTAGGAAACCTTTTTCTGAGGGTTGTGGGGGTGGCACGAGGGAGGGGAAGTTTACTTCTTACCTGAGTATCTTCCCTCCATTTTAAACTAAGGTTCCTCTCCTTCCTTTCTTCCCTGGTGGTTTCTTCTTCTCTCTCTCTCTCTCTCTCTCCTCCCTCCCTCTCTCCCTCTCTCACTCTCTCTCTCCCCCCTTCCCACCTCTGCTTTTCTGTCTCCCTCTACATCTCCCCCTACCCCCTTCCAAAGCCCCAGTCTTTATTGAGCTGCTTGAGGAAAAACATAAAGAGATGAAGGACTGAGTCAGGGGAGCAAAGGGAGAGGTGGAAATGGTCAGAGGAGTGAGGACAGTCCAGGGTCCACAGGTTTGTTTCGTGATGTCCCCGTGGCTGCATTGCTATCTTCCTGGGGGACTTGCTTTGGGTCTCCAGTGGGTGCAGCCCAGGGAAACAGGGCACACCCCTGATGGGGTGTTTGGGGCACAGCATCCTTAAAGCGAAGAAATCAGTGATTGGCTGGGGCAGAGGAGTTTGGAGGACCACGAGGAGACCCAAGGCAGAGGCGGCAGCGTGATCGTGCTCTGAGCTCTGTGGGCTGTGGGCTTTCCGTGTGGGCAACACGGGCGGTGATTTTAGAAGTGTGAGTGATTTTTCTTAGTATTGAACGGAGGACCCAATATGTCTCTCTACCTATTTTGTGCCTACCTGAGGCCAAGCGCCCTCACCTGTGTTGAGAATCAGAACCCTGCTGTGTGTGTGTGTGTGTGTGTGTGTGTACGTGTACGAGTGTACACACATGGGAGACTCCTTGAGGGAGCACATTTAGGCAGCGTTCTTGCAGAGGTGAAAATCACATTGGTTCCTTCCCTGTCCTGCCACTCACTCCAGATCAGTTGGAAAACGCTTGTTTGGGTCTGGCTGCTCATTTTTGCAAATTACTTGTTTTGAGCATCACGTCTGTTTATTTGTTCGCTCAGCACATGGTGACTTTCAGTGACCAGAGTGAGAAACTTCAGAGAGAACACTCATCTCCTGACAGCAGGATAATTGATTTTCTTCCTTTTCCAAATGTCCCGTATACAGTGCATTTGGGGTGTTTTGTTTTAAATCCCAAGTTATTAACATAAGGAAAAAACTAGAGGAGGTTTGTGCAGAACAGAAGAAAGAGATGTGAGTGGTCCCTAAAAGGCTGGTGTGGATTTACTAGGCAGGGCTGCCCCCAACACACGTGAGTGTGTGAGTGTGTGTGAGAGGCGGCGGCGGGGGCGGGGGCATACAGAGAAGAGGGCTCCAAAGCTGTATTGATTGTTTGCTATCGATTGTGTAGGCTGCGGCTGCTGAGAGAGAAAGCCCGAGACGTTTCTTGGGGAAACCAAGAGTGGTATCTGTCCCCTGTGCCTCGGTGAGGTGGGGAGGTTTTCAGGAGGAAGGAGGGGCAGGCAGTGGGTGGAGTGATACTCTGAACTTATTAGCTTTGACATCATCGTGGTCTTTAAATGAAACAACCCAGGAGATAATTCTAGGCAGAGTGGAAGGGAGACGGGGAGCAGGAGGGACCGGAGTGAACAGGTCCCCTGGAGTACGCCGTGCTCCTCTCTCACTCTCTTGTCCGTCTTCCCAGGGACCCGCGAGACTCCCAGAAGGTCGAGTCTGGGGCTCGTAGGCTCATCAGGTTACTAGGACGTCAGACCAGCACCTGAAGGAGAACTCGACGGAGACCTGCGGCATACTGACCAGTCGGAAGGGGAATTAAAAACAGAAACAAAACCTTCCCCACCCCACCGCCCCAAGCCTGGCGCTGGCAGGAGCGTGCCGACCTGCGAGGCCGACTGGAGGCTGGACGGACTCTGGCTGAGGACACACCTGCAGGGTGACAGTTAAGTGCCATCTTGGGTCTTTGTGCACCCCAATGCCGTCTGTCCCTTTGCATTAGCATCAGGTTCTGTGTCTCTGCACACCCGTCCTCCTGGGCAGTGTCCGAAGGTGAACGTGATTTAGGTGGAGGACCACGGAGAGGAGGCTGCTCCTGGGGAGGACCACCGTGCAAGTGAGAGGAGAAGGGCCTTTTTAATGATCGTGGGTCGCGAGGGCTACGTGTTTGTGAGCAAGTGTGTGTTTGAGAGGCTTTGGCTTCTGTCCACGTGTCCCTCCTCTAGAATCGGCGAGGGGAGGGGCTGTTGAAAAGGGGGTAAAAGAGGAGAAACCTGAGCTCTCTGGAGGAGATTCAAAGGAACCCGGGGAAAGGAACTTCGCTCCGTGAGGACCGAGCTGGAGCAGGGAGGGAGAGGTGGGAGAGGTGAGGGCGCACACCGGGTGGGGTGTGGGGACCACGTGGCACTGCCCCGGAGCAGGTAGCCAGGGGAGGCACTCTTCTGGGGCTGCCTGAGAAAGTTTGGTCTGTGAACAAAACAGTTTCCCCGGCGACCGCGAGTCCACGGCTGGCCGGCTCTCTCTCTCCAGCCCGCCCCCCAGCATCCCGGTGTGGTACCCAGAGCTTGGCTTCTGGTTCTGTGTAAAGAGCTGGGGGAAGCATGATGTGCTTGAAGATCCTGGGACTGAGCCTGGTGGTGATCCTGGCTGGGTGGGCGCTCGGCACGGCCAGCTCCACGCCGGGCTGGCCACACAAGCGGTCCCTGGCTCAGAGGGGACGCCTGAACGAGGTGCCGTCGGAAGGAGAGCGCTGCTGGCTGGGGACCAAGGTCCGAAGACCCAGAGCTTCTCCCCAGCATCACCTGTTTGGGGTCTACCCCAGCAGTCCTGGCAGCTCCCTGAGGCCCTATCCCGTGGGGGATCCAGCTGCCCACCACACAGGACGCAGGATGCCCACCGCCCAGGAGGGGGCTGCGAGCAGGGTTGGCCCAGCCCTGACCACGAGTGCAGCTGTGAGGAGTGAGGCTGAGCAGCCGGCTGCCCTGTGGGTAGGGGATGGTCCTGTCGGGCAGTCGGAGCTGCTGGGAGGTGATGACGCTCATTGTGCTGATCAAGGATCTCAGGAATCTCTAGGTGAGGCTGGGACTTGGGGACGCTCAGCCACGGCTGCCACCATGACCACCACCTCCGCACGCCAGAGGGCACCCAAACCAGAGACCCAAAGGCAGGGTCTGGCCAAGACCAGGCAACGTCGCCAGGTGGTGAAGGGGCAGGCAGAGGGTGTGCGTGAAGACCTCGATGTCTCTCCCCAGCATTTCCAGCCTTGGCCTAAGCGTCCCCTGAAGCACCGGGTCAGAACTAGTGCTTCGGAGGACAGTGTCCAGAATGGCCGAGGGAACCCCAACCCGGAGGCAGAGACCTCGAACTCCCACGGAGGAGGGCTGCCCGTCCTGTACTTCTCGGGGAGGCGGGAGAGGCTGCTGCTGCGTCCGGAAGTGCTGGCTGAGATTCCCCGGGAGGCGTTCACAGTGGAAGCCTGGGTGAAGCCGGAGGGAGGTCAGAGCAACCCGGCCATCATCGCAGGTAATACCCCCGCCTGGGCTCCCCGTGCTCCTCGGGGTACGGCTGGCTTCGTTTTTGGTGGGGTCAGACCGCGGGGGAGCAGAGGGGAAGGGATGGACAGAGCAGGAAAACCAGGAGGGCTGGCCGGGAACAGGGGGTGAGAGCCTTGCAGCACGAGCACGGCAGGCTCCCGGCCTCACTACCATAGTGCCACAGGAGTGAGTGTGCAGTCATGGAGTGTCTGTGCCTCAGGAGCTGTGCTCCTGCACACCGTGCTGGTGCTCGGGAGACCTCCAGCCCACCCTCTCACTACTCTTTAAAGGGGAAGACCCCTGGTTCTTTGTCACTGGGGACGAGGTTCACACGCCGTTTCTCGTGGTCCCGTAGGAGAGACCCAGGCAACTTTAAAGCCTCGTGAGAGCCCAAGGTCCTGGGCGGTGAGTCGCGCCCGGGCCGGGCCAGGCGGCCAGGTGCTCAGCTACCGCGTCTGGATGGGGGCCCTGTTTTGGACCTTAGCAGATAGCTCCTACCTGGTCCAGGTCCTGGGGTCCCCTCATGGTCACATGTGAGCCTAGGGACATCGGGGTTCCCTGGAAAGAGTGGGTACTCACAAGCCAGGACCCTGGTTGCTAGCCCTGGCGATAGTGAGAGGAGCCTGAGAAGGCACCTTGTGTAACGCCACGGTTTCTGTCGGAGGCAGCCTCTGGGAGTGTCACCCACACCTGTTTTCCACAACACTCAGATCTCGGTTTTCACCCAGCAGGTTGAGGGAGAGAGAACCGTCTCTGTTGTTTTACTGAGGGGCACTTGTTTCAAACTCGGCGTCATCCCTTTGCTACCCAACCCCGGCCCCCATGGCAGAACCTCGCACAAGGCTGGGCACACGTAGAACCACTTTAAGCTTGTTCGTTTGGATCATCCACAACACCCATGGGGTTTCCAGTCCCAATACGTGGAGAGGGAAACCGGAGCGGCACGGAGCCCACCCGGGTCCAGCTGGGAATGGAGGTCCGTGGCCAGGGAGTGCTTGAGGGTCGTGCAGATGAGAAATGTCTCAGGTCACGGGATGCCTGCAAATAAGCTTCAGACTAGTGGGAGAAGTCTAGGGGGGAAGCCTTTTCAATGGGGGGTTGCTGGGACACCCCTGCTGGACACTCTGTCTCTCCCTCTCTGGCTGTGATTTCTCCCCTGGAAGCTGGGATTCCCAGACACTGAGCACTGGAGAGTTGTGTGGCTTTGCTGTACTTTATTTTTGGGTGGGAGAGGGTGTGAGGCGGCGGGGGGAGAGAGAAGGGGCTGGGCTGTCACGCAGGTGGGGGTAGAGACCGAGGCGAAGGAAGTCCTCCTTCTAGGGCCAAGTGGAAGAAATAAGGAGATGATTATCTGACCAGAGTTGGCGGTGCCGCCGCTTTTCCCAGATGACATCTCCATGCTGCCTGAGCTGGCTCCCCGGTGCCCATCTGCCAGGGGGCTGCGTGCTCGCGGTCTTGCCGTCTCGCCTGGGTCCGTGGCTCCGTTCACCCCCGCCCCCCCTTGCAGTAGCAGTGCAGGGCCCTGGGATCAGTTCCCTGGCTGTGAGGCATTAGGGGAAGATCCAGCAGGAGTCCATGAGGGAGGCTCGCAGAGACTCTTGCTCTGGGTTGTTAAACCTCAAACCTGGGGGGACAGACTCCTGAGCGTGGGTCCCTGGCCCCTGCCCTGACCCTTTGGTGGGTGTCCTCCTGTCTTGTCATGATGGGTTCCACTCACAGCACTCCTTGTGACACCTCCCCCATCCCCAGACCCCCTCCCTTGACCACCTGTCTGTCCCCACCAGCCGCCCCCCGCATCGCCACAGTACGCACACTCAGATCCTCCTCCAAAGCGCCCATCTGAACCCTCTTAACCTCCCCAAGCATGTAAAATCAGGCAGGAAATCTTTTGCAGACAGTCTAGCTTCTGGGGTTTCTTTCTCTTCAAATCAAAGTGGCCCCTCTGACGTGCTGGTATTTCCCCTTAAGTCTGCACCAGGAAGGTCGGGGGTGGGGGCACCTAGGGCTGTCTCCTCTCTAGCTTCCACCCTGTGTCTCTCTCCAGCCTTGAGCATATCAGAAAATGTTCAGGAAAGATTGAGGGTAAAAGTCTGGGAAAAGGGGGAAAGGAACAGGCCTTCAGGATTCTAGCAGCCACACTCCTGAGGGCTCAGGCATCCCTGTCTCCTCACTGTGCATAGCTCCCGTGCCTCGTGCCTCACTGCCCGTGGTGGGGAACCCTGCCGGGGCCGAGGTCAAAGGCAGCCCCTCCAAGGAAGAGAGGTCTCTGATTCGTACTCATTCATGCCCTTCAAGAGAATGGCCCATTTTCCTCTCTTGTCCTCTCCCTGGCCCATTAGCAGGTCTCCTCTGTTCCTGGGGTGACTGTACCCGCCCCCCAGGGGCAGGATGGCAGCTACTGGGTCCTGTTGCTGGGACTGAAAGCCAGTCAGCTGCCCACTTGCTGCTACGTCACTGAGGCTGGCCTGGGTGCTGCAGGACTTGGCTTCCGCACTCTTTCCCAACAGCCCCCAAACCTCAGCCTCCACAGCCCTAACTTAGGCTTGGTGTCCTGGTTCTCCATCTACCCACCAGGGGCATTTTCTCTTCATCAAAGACATCTTCATCCAAGACACCAGCCAAGGTGGAGAGGGTCCCCTGAGATGTGGGGCATCGGGGAATACTTCCCATACAGGGCACTAGGTGGCAGTGTTGCTGCACGCACTGGAGAGCTGGCCAGCCTCTGGAAGCCACGTAGTGGGGAATAGTGGAGAATGTTCTGGTTTCCTGGAGGGCTGTCTCCGCCCTGGCCTCTGGGCTGTGTTTAATCATCCTCTCTCAGAGGGTGGCTGGTCGGCATCCCTTAGGGTTAGCTTCATCCAAATCTTTTTGCAGGGCCTGTGTGAAGGGGCCACAAGGGCATTTTGGGGGGTGTGACTAACTTTTATCTTGGAGCAACTAGTAAGGCATGTAGATGTCAAATCACTGTGTCATATGCCTGAAGTTAATGTAATACTGTCTGTCAACCATACTTTAATTGAAAAGAGCTTTATTTTCCAGAGTGAACATTAGGAAAAAAACATCGGCTAGGGTTGCCGCCCTCCCCGCAAACCCCCACCCGAAAGAGGAAGTTGCGTTCTAGAACAGATTGCCAGAGGGCCCAGGACAGTGCGGGCCCCACTGACAGGAGGGCTGAGTTTTCCTCTGGCCCACAGAGGGGAGTAGTCCTGCAAATTAGACCTGGTGAAGCTGCTTCTCTCCGGTAGCTTGGAAGCAGCGCAGTGAGGTGTAGGTAAGCCCTGGGTGCAGCTGCAGCCGAGGGGTACGTGCCCCCTAGGTGTAGCCTGAGGTGAGGAGTGCTTTGGGACGGACCGAGGGAACTCAGCAGTGGACGAAAGCCCAATTCCGTCCCATCCCGATGTGAGAGCTCCAGCCCCACCCCGAAACCATCCTGTTCCTCTCTCTCCTTCTCAGCATCCTTCCCTCTCCTTCACCCCCAGCATACACAGAAAAAAACCCTACTAATAGGTTTCTCCTCACCCATAATTGGTTTCAAATGTTCCCTGAACGTGCCCAGCCAAGCAGCCACCTGCAGCGCCAGGCCGCAGGAGGCCAAGTCCGTGAGTCCCTGGCAGGACTGCAGCCTGGGCCCAGGTTTCTTCATTCAGCAAATAGTTGTGGGGGGCCTCGCCATGCAGAGTGCTGTGGGGAGCACGCAGGTGTCTAAGAGACAGTCCCTGACTCGAAGATGAGTTTTCCCCTGTGAGGATCCAAGTTTCAGAGCGTCTCCTGGTGCAGAACCCGGGAACCAGATGGGGCTGGAGTTAGACCCCGTCTCTGACGCTCATCGGCGCCGGGGTCTTTGGCACCCATCGCACTGTTCTGAGTCCTGGTGTCCTCACATCGAAAAATGAGACAATGTCTTGCAGTGTCGTTAGGATGCCCGAACTGGTCATGTATGTCAGTGCCCAGCACGTGGCGTGAGCCGAGGGGTCGGTTCACCATGTGGCCGTCACCACAGAGGCCATCGTTCCCGGGTAACCTACTTACCTTTGCTTCTGACCCACTAACCTCTGACTGCTACCTGGGCGGGATGCTCACTTTAATTCCCTGGAATGTCAGCTTGCTCGTCTGTCAAATACGAGTGGTGGCAGACAGGATTTTTTTACGCGGTCGCCTCAAGGTGCTTGAGAACCCAGTGGAATGGAGGCCTGGAGGAGCTCTTATCTCTTAAACTCACTTGTTCTTTTCAGCCTGGGCAGTATTCATTTGAATATGCAGGACAAGGGTCCTGGAGTTTTTATAAGGTCACAAACCCTTTTGAGAATCCGATGAAAGTGAAATCACTCCCCTGGAAAATGTGCAGGATCGTGTAGTTGGTGTAATTTGGGGGTTCTCTGGGTTTCCTGGCGGCCAGAGTCTGCTGACGTCAGGTTGGAAGCCTCTCGTCTGGGGCATATTGATAGCTTTTTGTCGTTGTTGTCGTCGTCTTTGGAATGACACCCTAGGAATGAGCTAGCCACCCCTTTCCCAGTACGGGAGCTCTGTGCCGAGGGGAGGAGTTTTGTTCACGCGGAGGGTGGAGCTCCACAGAAGACAGATTCACAGACACAGGTGTGTCGGCATAGATCTAAAGAGGATGTTGAGGGAGGGCACAGGTGCTGTCTCCCCCGTCGTCCAGTAGGACTCCATGGGAGCCCAAGGGCCATGGCAGGCCTTTCCCAGAGCTCCTCTGAGACGAGTCCCCCCACCCCCTCACATCCCAGCTGCCTGTTTGCACGTGCTGGGAGCCAGAGCGAGTGCTGGGGGCCTGGGCGTACGTCATGGGCTGAGCCTTCCTTGGAGTGGGAGAGTTGTGGTGTGAGGACTGTTGTCAGGCCCTGGGGTGGGTCCTGTTCACCTGCCTGGACTAGGAGAGATCTGTGAGTTTGCTTGTGTGCACAGGGTGATGGATCAGCAAGGCCCTCCAGAAGACAGCAGTTTCTGGTGGCACAAGTAAAGCGACTGTCCCCCTGCCCCTCCCTCGACTGTTGGGGTTGGCGGCCTCGTGTGTGCCGCCCTCCTGGATCTCCTGCACGAAAGGGCGCTCCCGCCCTCCGCAGCCTCCAGAGCCCGGCACGTGTGGTTTTCTGGCGCACGTCGCCTCCTGCCTTATTAGTGCCGTGCGTCTCGGTTCCATGTGGGGAAGTCCCCGGGGCCCAGTCCTCTCTGGGTACCCCGGAACACTTGGAGCAGGGCTAGAGTCTCAGTTGTGTCTACTGGGCGGGAAAGTAGGAGTTAGATCGCTGGGTATCTGTTCAGAACGAGGAGCCATCTGAAGCTCGAGGCTCTTTGTGGAGAACCGGGGCAGCGGCTTCCGGATTCTGCTTTTGCTGGCCATGCAGGCGGCTCGGGGGCTTCCCAGGGGAGCTGCCGGGCGAGGGGCTCCCCTCCCGCCTTCAGCAGGAGTGGCTCCGGTCTCATCCGTCTCAGATGAGGAAGAATTTTGTTACTTTCGGGAAGCATAAGCCCCGCGACTCAAGAGCAGAGCTTGGTGTACGATGACCTCAGGCCGCATCTGGTCCAAAGATGAAGACCGGTTTTGAAAGTGAAGTTTTACTGAAACGCAGCCACACCCATGTGCTCTCCGTGGCTGCTCCTGTGCCACGTGGCCGGGTGGAGTCGTGGCAGCAGAGACACAGGGCCTGCGGAGCCTGCAGTGCTGACCCCCTGACCCAGGGTGGACGAGGTTTGCCCCCTGTGCTCTGGAACTCCGCTTCTCCCCTCACATGTGTGCAGGGACCACCGGGGGCTCTTAAAATGTTGTGGCTGCCTTGGGGCTCCCTCGCAGTCTTCCATCCTCGGGGCCTCGCCGACCGAGAATGCAGGCGCTGCCTCTGCTCAGAGGCATGCGTGCCGTGGTGTGGCAGGGATGCAGGTGTGCCTGTCTCCGAGAGACTCAGGGCTCTGTCCCGATAGCCGACTCCGGCTCGGAGACTCTCACAACCTTGCAGAACTTTCCTCAGACTGCTTGGCTTTCACCCAACTTGCTTCCCACTCCCCTTCATCCGAGGCCAGGCTTACACCATGGCCTGTCAGCTCTCCCAGCCTTTCGCTGTGCCGCTGCCTCTCCAATATAACACTGAGCACTCTATGCGTCTGAGCTTCAGAGTGCTCAGCCATTGCCATCTCCCTGGCCCGCGTGGTTCAGGGCCCAGGGTCTGACTCACAGGGCGGGACCTGGGACTCGAGGCCTCCGGGTGTCCAGGGTGTAGGCTGGGGAAGGACAGGCCCTGCCGGGTGTGGCACAGAGGACTTTCCCCAGAGTGCGACCGTGTGTGTGTCCTGCCGTCCCCCTCCCGCCTCAGTGGCAGATGCTTGTGACTGCCGTCCTGCGCCTGTCCCCAGCCTGCCCCTTCTGCCTCTCTCTGGGAACCGTGCATACTGTGCTCTGTCCCCGTCCCCTGTGAGCTGCGTGCCCACTTCCCCTCCTCAGGAATGAGGTGGAAGCCCCCGGGGCTATGGTCATAGTTCTTGGGTGGAGCATGGGTTGCCAGGGTGGAAGTGCCCAGGAGCGCCAGGGGCAGGGCTGGGGACTCAGAGTCCCCTCTGGCAGGCAGCCTGAAGAAATCCAGCCGTCTGCCTGTCACTCACAAGGCTTTGTTCTCCCTGCCCCGGCGCTGCCGTCCTTCCTCCTTCGTGCTCTTGTTTATGGTTCCTGTGGGGCTGCCATCTGAGTCACTCAGAATGCATGCACCAGGAGGCCTGGCTCCTGGCCCCGTCGCCGTCTGTGCTTTGGGGAGGCCAGATAAACAGGAGGGGAGGCTGCACCTTAGCTGGGATTCCGAGCCTGTACACGCTGCACACCCATCGCGTCCAGTTCCCGATGCCATAAACAAGTCCATAAATTCTGGGCTTCTGCAGTTCAGTACACGGAATTAGGGTACTCTGGGGACTCGTCAATCCCTTTCTGCTCACATCACACACCCCGTAATTCCAGCACCTCCCGGAAAGCACACCTCTCTGCTACACCTGCGTCTACAAAGTCAGGGCATCCCCTGCTCCTGAGTTCGCTACCTGCCTTAGAACTGTCCTGCTCTTTGATCTTTTCAAAAACAGAGCGTCTGAGAAATGAAGCGCAGTGGTCAAACAAAAACACCCCGGTCTCTTTGTGAGTCAGAGGTGCGTGGCAGAGAAGAGTGGTTCTGTCCAAAAATGCAATATGGCCCTTGGAACCCGAAGTCTCAGAACCTTTTGAAGTCCAAGCATTGCCATGGCAACCAACCGGGATGCCATGTCCAGGCATTACGGCTGGTTTCTGAATTAGAAGTGCAGTTACCAATCAGAGGGGAAGTCGCAGCGCTTAGAAGTCTATCGGTTGGTGAATCATCATTCCGCTGGTGACTCAGGATTTGCTCACTTTCATACAGATGATTGCTGTGCATTCTGGGCCAGTTAGGGAAGCAGTTAAACAGTTTGGTTCTGTTTGTTCACCCATCTGTCCATCCGTCCATTCATCCATCCAATATTTTTTGAGCTTCTGATAGGTGCACTGTCAGGCCTTTAACCTCGTGCTGGAGAGTTTGGTGTGAGTGAGGCAGGGGCCATACCCGGGCATTGCTCGGACTGCTGGAGGGCAACCTGCAGCTGACCGTCACGGCCCAGCCCCTGGAGGGCCTGGAGTGCCTAGAGAGTTTGAGGGCTCCTCGAGGCTGGGGGAGGAGGCCTGGTAACCAGAGAGCAAGGAGGAGGCCTGGGACGCAGCAGGCTTGGGGAAAAGGGAAGGGGCCAGAGCTGTTAGTGTTGGGTGGCACAGGGGCACCCCACAAGCCAGCAGTCCTAAGGGGGCGCATTGGACGTGGCTGTTAGAAAGTCAGTGGTGAGTGGAGAGAGGGCAGTCTCACTTCAGAGTTGGGGGTGGGGGTAGGGGTGGCGGGAGAGACTCCACGTTACAGTGAGTGCAGATGTGAGTGAGGGGCGAAGGAGTGAAGGCAGCGGGTCTCGTGTCCTCACTGTGGGAGCCAGCTCATGCCAGAAGTGGACACAGGTTCCAAGAGGATTTGTTTTCAGTCAAGGGCGACACAGAGCTTGAGGCCCTGTGACCGAGCACTGGTGACCTAAAGCAGAGGCAGCACAGACACACGAAACAGCAATGGGAGATGAAGTCACGGAAACGCAAAGCACGTGAATGCAGTCTCGGTGGTTCCAAGAAGTTATGGAAGGCATTTTCACTAGACCAGTGCTCATGTGCTTGCTGCTTACTCCGTGACGGGCCTGGCTGTGGTCCCTTCACAAACGTGCACTCACGGGCAGCTCGAGGAAGGCGGTGGAGAACCGGAACACAGAAGGGAACAGCTTGCTGCCCGGGGTTGCACAGCAAGTTCATGCTGCTCGGGGACTTGCACCCGACGGCCCTGCCCCTAGCAGGTGCTCTTCTGCGGAGTGCGGAGCTGTCTCTCACTCGCAGGCCCGCACACCGAGCGGGGAAGGACCCCTCCCTGCCTCACACAAACCCTTCTCAGTCCCGCTTCTCCTGAGCCCGCCAGCCCCGCACAGCTTAGCTTTGGCCACACGAATGCTGGTGGCCTCCCAGCTGAGGGACCACTTTCTCCTCCAGCTGACTGACTGCCCCGAAGAGAACGTCCTCCAGTGCAGAGTGGTTCAGGTCGCCTTCCTTCTGAAAACCCTGGGACGGCCCCGCCGAGCGCTCAGGACAGGGCTCCGCTTCCGTAGAAGGCTTTAAGGGCCCCTGCTTAGCCCCTCAGGCTACTCGCTGCCCACCAGGGTAGACCCACACTCACCCACATGTACACATGTGTGCACATGCGTGCGCCTCTGCACGCTCACACACTCAGACCCCACTCACTTGTACTTGTGCACACACACCCGCTCTCACTCAACTTCCAGCGACACCAAACTACTAGCAATAGTTTCTGTCTTCTGGCCTCTGACCTCTGCCCTTTGCACTTTTTCTCCTAACAGGAAACTCCTCCCCCACACCTAACTTACTGGAGTCACTGCCAGGGCTATTTTTTGTTAACTGACACCTCTTCCAGGAGCTGCCTGGTCTGAGCGAGGTGGGCTTGTCCTGTGAGGGGCTCCCCTGTGCCCTGTCCCTGTCGTCAGCCTTGTCGGGGCACACAGGTCACTCACCCTCACTCCCACCTGACCTCCTACTCAGGGGGGCTGGGGGTGGATGTTAATCACAAAGGTGAGGCCCTACTGCCACGCCCTTTTGTTTCCAGGTTATGTGGGGCTGGGAGCTGCTTGAGGTCAGGGCTGGACTTTGCTCATTTGCGCAGTGCCTTGTCTGCGAGTAAAACCCATCTCGCACCTGTTTGGTAAGAGCCGAGCGAGGGAGCGAACCAGCAGAGGGGAAGACTCGGTCCGACCAACTCAGAAGTGAATTACTGTCTTTGGGAGCAGGCACAGAGAGAGACGTGCGATCCTTCGGCCCCGACGGTTTGGAAGCTGGCTAAGGGGTTTGAGACCCGCTCAGTTACAACAGAAGGAGGGGTCCCCCTCACCTTCCCCATGTCGACCCCCCACATCTCCCTACGGCTGATCACGCTCCACCAGGGACTGGTCTCCTGGAAAAGTGGAATGTGATCGCAGCCTGGTTTCCCTGGGACGCTGTTTAAGCTTCCAGAAATGACGAGGTTTATTTGCTGCGTGTCGACCATGGTTTATGCGTGTTGACTCTTTTCCACCGTCCCCCTAGAGCTCTTGCTGTTCCGTGCACTTGCTCGCTCACGACGTTTCTGTCCCGGGGGCAGGGAGCAGGGGAGAGCGTGCCTGGGGTGACCGTCTCACAGCCTGAGGAGGAGGCTTCGGTCCTCGAGAGCTTCCTGTGCGCTTCTCAAGTTCTCACGCGATCCCCAAATCCTTTGCAGGAGGATGGAATCCTTTTAACATAAAACACTGCCAGGCAGCACCTGGCTCAATTTATTTTTAATCGGCTCACTTGGTAATTCAGTTGTTCAGCAGACGTTTATTGACCACGAAGGAGGTGTTCAAGACCTATTTTTGACATGAAGTCCAACTTTATGCAGAATAATAATAAACACTGAGCACAGCAGCTATCTATTTTAGACCTCGTTTATGTCAGGGCACATTAATTTTTTGAAATAATTGCACAATAAAATATCCTTCTAATCCAGCCTATGGCATGCACCCTGAGAGTAGAGGTAACCTTGGGCCCGATTCCCTCCCTGCGTGTGGCAGTCTTACTGGGCCTTTGCCTGTCACTGGCCCAACCTTGGCCGGGACCAGCCATGGCAGAGGCCCATCGCTTTCCGAAGTGAGGTCTGGGATTTGGGAAAGGCCAGCCACATGTCGGGCAGCGGAAAGCTAGGCAGGACAGAGAAAGGCAGCTGCTTGCCCTCCTCTTCCCTGTGCTTTTGTTACTATCTCTTTTGGGGGCCCTGCCTCCCACTAGACTGCTTCTTCGTTTTCTCTAGTTGTTGGTGGTTCAAGTTCAAGTTCCCCAGGCTTAGCAGTTGGGGACTTCAGATTGCCTACAGGCTTCTGGGGGCTTAGCTGGATCCCAGTCATCTCTGGGTAACCCCAGCACCCAGGGTGGGGCTTGGACTGGGCACTTCGGATTGAATAAATGGATGGAGGATCATCTGGTCCCTTTCTAGCCCTGGAACTTGACTTCTCCTGACTTCCCAGAGTCGACCATATTATCAAGCCAGGGAAAGACTTCCCTGACTCCTCTGCTCTCCACCTGACCCACCGGCTCCCAGCTCCTGGTCTCTGTGCACGCCGTCTCCTCACCTTCACTGTTCTGCCCCCTCTCCTTGTTCATCTATTTTTTTTCCTAGTGTAGGGGCTAGGAATTCAGGGTCTGGAGCCAGATGTTCTGGGCGTAAGCGCTCTCCTAGCTGTGTGAATGTGGCAAGGCCCCTCCTCTGTGAAGCTGGTGTGAGGGTCACTTCTGTCTGGTGGAATCACCGTGATGGTTAAGTGAACTGAGACACGTCACAGGCTTAGAGCTGTGTCTGGTGCATGGTGTGCGCTCAGCCAATGTGTTGCCTTTTTCATCCTTCCGTGGTGATGAGGTGGCAGAAAAAGGACCCAGCGCCTTGCCTTCAAGCCACTGCCAGCCAAGCAGGCCCGGGCTGGCACACCCCTCCTCCCCAGGGCCTCCCCTGCCCCCTCCAGTCCGAGCACACTCTCTCCTTAGCTCTCATACATGGATGTGCTCACACCGCTGTGTGCGATGATGGAACGTTGAATTATTTGTAGTGAAACCTCAACGCTCTGGATTCCAACTAACCAGCATCCTCCACTCACCGTCATGTTAGTGGTTCCCCCTTTTAGGAGACGGGGGCACAGGATTAACGATGAATTCAGAAGAGGGGCTGGTGGAAATAAAGCCTGTCCATGGAGGTGGGGGTTCAGCTCTGTCCTTTCCACCTTCTGCGGCCACTGTCACAGGATGTGGCCCAGCGAGAAGCAGTCAGAGGGACGAGGACCTTCAGGTCCTTCCGGGTGAGCCTAGAGACCCTAGGCACAGAGTCCAGGGACAGCACGGCCCAGTGACAACCCAGGCAGGACTCTGGGGCTGCGAGGAGGAGAGGCGCCTTGCACACGTCACGTAGCAACAGGCGGAGACCACATCCCATGTTCCTTGGTTCCCAGTCTGGTGTCACTTCGACGCTTTAGGTTGCCTTGCTTAATGTCAATCTTTTCATGGAAAACAACAGAAAACCTTTTAGAAGGATTTTCAATAAGAAAATAAAAAAAATTATGACGTTGGTCCTCATGTGACCCAACATGCCCGTTAATGAGATCGCTGGTTTTCCTCGTTCTTTGCTGCTACCACTCGGAGGTCAGCCTCAAGGGTCCAGTTCGAACACTGGGCTCCGAAGACTCCCCTGCGTTCAAGCTGAGGACAGGCACCCTGTGCCCTCTGGTTTCTGCTCAGACTTTCAAGTGGGCATGATGTTGAGGTTTGTGTGTCGCTGGGTATCACTTGCGTCCTAGAAAGCAGTCCGGCCCCCGTTCCGCGCCCCCCCACCCCCGGTTACTCGTGACCATGTGGCAGAGGCCAGAGTGTTCAGTTATTGTTAAGGAAACAGAGGCAGGACGTGTTCCCTGAGGGAACGGGATACACGTTGCATGAACACCAATGCTGTGAAAGTCATGCGGTGTGTCACGTGAAGAAGACCTGGTGTGCAGACATCTGACCCCAGCCGACGGGTCAGCGGGGAGGTCACTTTCCTTGAGAGAGGATCTTCTTCATGCATCTTCTGAATAAGCCCCCTCCCCCACCCCTGGCCGGTGACAACAGTGCCTCTGCCTCATGAAGGGGACAGCAGACAGCGGACACGGTCTCAGCACTCAGGGTGGCATTGATTCCGAGAATGGTACCTGATGAAAGGAATGCCAAAGAAAATCTCCGAGAGAGCTCTCAAAACTATTTACTTGGTGGAGGAAAGGAAAAAAAACAGGGAATTGGTGTTGGTGTTGCTTAGCTGGAGCTGTAAGAGTGAGTTCTCAGAGGGAGGGACCTTGCTAGGAGTGGAGGTTGTGGGGGAGGGGCAGGCATCCTGCTCCGGGAGTCTCCCTGGGCCAGCCTGTGCCGGGCACCTAGGTGTCTTATCAAGGTTACTACATGCACAGCGCTCCAGGCTGCCTAAGGCGTGGGGGCATCATGCTGTCGTCTTCCCGGCTTCTGCACAACCTACCTCTTGCATTTGGGGGTTTCTGTCCTTCCTGTTGTGTTGTTGGAATTGCAGGGACAAGCTTTCCCGTTTCTGTGAAAGTGGGCAGCCAGGCTGAGAGAGTAGCCCGTGGGCAGCTCCTGGCCTGTGCTGAGCAGCAGCAGCCCAGCCCAGCCCACCCCTCTTACACCTTGATGCTCCCTCTGTGAGACTATAGGTGTTTACCCACTGGGCATCGAGGGGCTGTTCGTCAAATTCCGGGGTCACAGGACCCTCAGAGCTTCTTGAATGCTTGGGAAATTTCATATTGCTCATTCTCAGAGGTTATTAAAAATGGTTGAGATGACACTCCTCCCAAAATACACACGTTCAAAATTACTTAGGACACTCCCCCCTCCCCTGTCCCTTCCTCCATTCCATCCCACAGTCCCTGCCCCCTCCCTCCCTAGGATGGAGCACGAAATACAGCTCTAGGGGACGTCACCTAGAACTGGTGGGGAGGTGACAGAAGTCTAACTGCCCGTAGTTCTTCTAGATCCTTTGTAAGAAGAGGTGAAAACCAGCACATTCCCACAGGGGGCTCTGGGGTCAGTAACTGCCCTGGCCGTGGGGAGTGAGTAGTGGAGGAGGGCGTGGGAGTCTTCTGTCAGAGGAATGGAGTGTTTAGATGGTCCAGTTGGGAGGGTACTCTTGGTAGCCCTGCTAACTGCCCCTTGTGGGTTTAATTCATTAGTGAGTCACCATTCTAACTGTGCACAAGACATTGGCCTTGATATGATGGGAGTGGGGGAAAGTGTAAGACAGGCTTACCTGCTCTCAAGGAGTTTATAATGCACTTGAAGAGATAAGATCTATATACATCAAAACGATGATAGTAATAGCCATGAATAACAGTATCAGTGCTTATATGTGCTAAGCATGGTTTTTATTTATTTTTTAACATGTGTGAATTAATTTAACCTTCTCCAAATCCTGTAAATTAGGTGCTATGATCTCCACATTACAGATGAGGAAAGTAAGGTGAAGAGAATTGCTTGGTGTTGCTCGTGGTTGTAGAGGTACCGGGTTTGGTGGACCTGGTGGCTCTCACTGCACAGTGTGCTAGTGAGTAGGGGGTAATGTTAGCTGCCTTTACCTTCTCGGCTGGCTGCTGGGCTGGCTCCATGTAGCCACTTGTGGGTCTGGATCAAGGTCTTGGAGAGTCTGGGAGTGAGGCAGGGCTGTCCCAGGAGATCCCCCCGGAGGCTGCTGAAGGCCTCGTCCAGTCTGGAAGGCACACTACAATGCCAGGTGGGCTATCCAGGTCATTTTTTTTTTCTGGCCCATGTGGATTACTTTCTCAGCAAAAAACAAAAACAGGGGGCCGCCCAGGCAGTAGGAAATGAAAGCCTGAAGCCTTGTGGCTTTTTGCCCCAGCGAGCAAGGAAGCTTCCTTAGGGATGAGGCCCCTGCTGCCCCGACTTATTCAGGTCTGTGGCAGAGCTGAGGATGCACCCATCTGAGTTTCCCTGCCCCCTCCTCCCCTGCAGACCCGCCTCGCTGACTCCCACCCTCGCGCGTTGGCCCACCACAAGCCAGGAAAGTCCCCTTGAGATTCCTTTCACCCCCGTGCATGATGGGAGCATGCCGACCAGGAAAGGCGCCCCCTGTGGAGCGGTTGAAAAATGTGCTGGGAAGACGCTAGTGAAGCCTCCCGAGCTCTGCCCCGCTCCCATTTGTCAGAGCCGGCTCGCAGATAAAAGGCAGAGCCTAATCCTGTCTCAAAGGAGTGTTATCTAGCCCAGCTGAAAACGCCTCCCTGGCCGTCTTTGTTCGCTCTCTCGCTCTGCCTGCTGACACAGCCCTCCTGGCTGCCAGGTCCGGGCTTTGATGGATGGCCCAGCTCCTCCCCCTCGGCCCCTTTGTTCCCCGGGTGCTCTCTGTGGGGGGCGGGGTGTCCGGTAAGTAGTTCTGCAGAAGGCAGCAGACCCACCGCGTGTGGGGAGGCCCCAGGAGCAACATCCTGGGAAGGGACCTTGCCTCGTAGCAGGTTGATTTATGGTCATGACCTAACCTGGCCCTGTTTTGAGCTCGTTTTCCTCCTAAAAACAAACTTCCACCACACGGCATGTTTTTCCAGTTACCCGAGCTGACGCCACTGTGCGTGACTCCTCTGTTTTGCTGAAGAGGACCTCACCTTCCTGGAAGTGATGGGCGTTCTGCAGAAGCAGGCCTCTCACGCTCGATGCTTGTCCTCCCAGAGGTGCAGAGAGCTCGGCCAGGGGTGCTTTCCTGGAAGTGAGGCCCCAGGAAAGCAGACACGGCCGGGTCTGTGTCCAGGGCGGCATTTCTGATCAGACCTCAGCCTTATCTTCTGCTATCTTGGCCTGTCGTTAAATGGTCTCCTCTGTGGGAGCCCGCCGTAGGGAGATGTGCCCTCCAGAATGGCACTTTGCCCCAGGAAAACTCTCAGTAAGTCTTACCACGTGTGCTGGTAACCCAAGGGTGTCGGGTCCAGAAGGAAGCCACGTATTCGGTGACAGCTGGGGAAGAGCACATCTTCTGTCAAGGGGGAGGGGAGCACCTGCAGCTGCGCCGGGGGAGAGTGCTTGGCCAGGTGCAGCTGCCGGGCTGTTGCAGTCCCCCCCACACTGGTGGGAAGTGTTCCTCTTGGGAGTCGAGAGTCTCATGACTCCATTTGACGTCAGGAGCAGAGTGGGCGCGAGGCAGGAGCTAGAACCTGGTCCTCCCTGGACCGTGTGGGAAATTCACACCTGCCGAAGGCCGGCCTTTGTCCCCAAGGGGCTCCCAAACTGCGCGTCTGGGTACAGAAACCGCAGCCATACTGCGAGGCTCAGCACGCTGCAAAGACCACCTTGACTAGGGCGGCCCAGAATGATTTCAAGGACAAGGCGAAACTTCAGCTGACGTCTGAAGGTCCAGCCCATCGATGGGAGGTATTTCAGATAAGGGCTGAGACCGCGTTCGGGGTCTTGGTGTCAGGAGAGTGGTGTGTCGGCTGCAGGGCAGAATTTTGATCGGGGAGGCATAATTGGGGGGAAGGACGTCTCGTTGAATCTTTCTTGGCACGGGGCCTACATGGCCTCTCAGGCAGGGCAAGTTTTGTGTCTTCGCTGTTTATTTCACCGCTCTGAAATATGTTCACATACTGTTCTCGAAGCACAAATGCTCCTCTGCTTTGAGCAAGAAAGAGTATGAGTCTCCTCTTTTGTTATTACCATAAAATAAGAATGCCAAGGACAGGTTGATTCCCCACAGTTCTCAGAGGATTCTCTTTTTTTCTCTTCTTTTTCTCACTTTATACTGAGTTACATAACTACTGGGGTGAATCAACTTCTCCGCTCACTACGACGCCAGGAGCTCTGTTGAAGACTGATGCCCTCTGTGTGGTCTTGTGGCCAGGGGACCCCGTTCTCTCCAGACTGACTGACAGAAGCCTCCCATAGGGAGGAGAGGGGGAGGCAATCTATCAGGGCAGCTTGATTGGACCTGCGGAGCCGTGGGAGCAGCTCCTGTCGGGACCCTCTCCCTTCCCTTCCTGTTCCATCCTCCTCTAACACAGGGCCCTACTCTGCTGGTCACAGACCCGGGGGGAAACCAAGGGAGGAGCACCCGGGATGGGTGCCACTGGCTGGGAAGCGAGCTTTCAGTGGAGCGCTCCCCACTTTAGCTTCCCTCCCGCCTTCGGTCATGGTCCTGGCTTTGGGATGAGAGCCCCCTTCCCCTTGGGGTCCTCTAGGATTGATGACTGAATGTTCCATGTTGCCAAAAACCCTGCAGGGCCACCCAGAACTTAAACGTTCAGGAGGCAGCCTGTCAGTTTAGGGGTTGGCCACCCTGGAGACATCAGCTGCTGTGCTTGCCGGTGCCTTCTCTCCAAACCCTTCCCAGGCGGGGCTCTGAGCCTGCACGTTATTTCGAGAGTTAGCTGCATTCACCTTCCAGAAGTGGTCTGCAGATTCATCAGTGCCATACTCAGCAGCCCTTACTGTGCTTGCTTCAAACAACAACTAACAACCTGGGTGCCAGTGTTGGAGATATGTTAGTGTAGTGGAAAGAGCAAGGGCCCTTTGGCTGAACAGAACTCATTTTGACCCGTTTCTGGCCCTTTGTGGATTAAGACTGGACGAATGACTGAAATTCCGTGATCCTCAGTGTTTCAATCTGTGAGTGAGGATATAAAATTCAGCTCGTGCATTTGTGGGAGGACTTCCCAGGGGCGAGACTTGTCCAGCATCTGGAATGTAGAAGATACTTAATCAAAAGTAGTTTAAGTCTTTTTTTCTTCTTCTCTGCATAAGCAGCAGACCTCCCGAGTGCAAAGAAAGAGCCCAAGACATGGTGAGAAGCAGGGCTCCTCCTCCCCAGGGGCCACACTGACGTGCCGCCCCATCAGACAGTTTGTAACCCTCCAGCTGCGATGTTTACCATTAGGAGGATTTCTCATAATCACTCAGGGAGACTGTGCCTAGTTTCAGAGAAGGCTTTTCTCCTGAGGGAAATTAACTCCCTTAATTCCAAGTGCTGGCACTGATAATAGTAGAGGCTTCCTCCACTGGATTTTTCCTGAAGACCCACATGAGAATGCAGCCCCGGGGAGCCACCCAGGGCCTCCAAACGTGAGTTTGGGAGTTGAGATGAGAATACAATGAACCAGTTAGCCCCCCCCCCCCGCCCCCCATTTAGTTTCCTTTGTCTCCAAGCTTAGGTTAAGTACAAGGTAGGGTGTCAGGACAACTTTAAATTCAGTAAACACTGACGCACAATGGAAGCCAGTTCCAAGCAAGAGCTCAAAGAATGGTTCTTAAACTTGCAAGATGACGCGGTCCAAATGTTTGGCTTCAGCGCCGCCACCATTTTTTGACTTACATCATCCGATCTGACTGTTTCTAACCCACGGGCTCTCATAGTTCAGTGCAGTGTTGAGTGATTTCATAAATCATGTTGATGATCTGGTCCCCCTGTTCCTCCCAAGAATGTGTCTCACACGCATCCAAAGTTATAAAATCTCAGTTGCACAGCTGAGTCTGACCACGGAGAGCGTGTGGGCTCAGATTCCATGCGTTCTGTCAGCTTTGCTCTGCGAGATGGAGAAGGAGGAGGAGTCTCCTGAAGGTGGGGACTTGGCACTTTTTCTTTTGAGTCAAAGCCCATATTGATCCTGCTTTACGGAGATCAGGGAGCAGGGCTGGGGGCCCTCCTGAATGCATGTGGGTGAGCATGCAGGCTGCTCTGTGAGCCCGGGGTGCAGCTGGGAGGATTGCTGAAGAGCAGACCTGGGGTGAAGATTTTATTTCGCAGGTACCATTGGTTGCTGGGCACTCGGGAAGACATTTTAAGGCTCAAGATCCAGAGTGGAGGCAACATTTACCTTTCCCCACTTTAATAGAAAACGACTTTATTTTTATTTTGGAGCAATTTTAGCTATACACTAAAATCAAGAGAAAGGTGCAGAGGTTTCCCCATATACTCCCTGCCCCACACATGCATGAGCTCCCCTGTGATCGAAATCACTCACCGGAGTGCTACGTTTCTCTTTGGCCAAGGATGGAACTGCTGCGCTGACACTTCACAATCACCCGAAGTTCACAGTTTGCTTGAGGGTCCACTCTTGGTGTCGTACGTTCTGTGGGTTTGGACAAAAGTACAATGACGTATTTCTGTCATAATAATATCACACAGATTGTTTTCCCTGCTCCCAAGATGCACTGTGCCCTGCCTGTTTGTCTCTCCCCCCACACCCCCGGAAAGCACTGATCTTTTTATTGTCTGCATACTTTTAGAATTCCATGTTGTTGGAATCATACCGCCTGCAGTCTTCAGATTGGCTTCTTTCACTTAGCGACACGCATCGGAGTTTCTTTCATGTCCTTTCATGGCTTGATGGCTCATTTGTCTCTCGCACGGAGTCATATTCCGCAGTCTGGGTGGAGCGCGGGTCGCTTACCCACCGCAAGGTCTGGCAGCCGTGAAGAAGCTGCTACAAACGTGTGCGGGCAGGTATTTGCGTGGACAGAGTTTTCACCTCCTTTGGGTAAACACTAAGGAGTGTGATTGCTGGATCATCTGATACGAGGGGGTTTAGTTTTCTTTTTTTTTTAAGAAACTGCCAAACTGTCTTCCAGCGTGACTGGACCAGTTTGCATTCCCACCCACAGTGAAAGAGCATTCCCGTGGTCCACGTCCTCACCAGCATCTGGTGCTGTCAGCGTCTGGACCTCGGGCGTTCTATGGGGCGTGCAGTGGTATCTCACTGCTCTTTCATCCCGCATTTCCCTGACGACATTTGACGTGGAGCATCTTTCCATGGGCCAACTGGCCACCTGTCTGTCTCCTTTGGTGAGGAATCTGTTAGAGTCTTTGGCCCACTTTAAAATTGGGTCCTTTTTTTTCTCTTTCTGATCGTTGAGTTGTAAGAGCTCGTCGTGCATTTTGGATGACAGTCCTCTGTTAGGTGTGTTTTGTGCGAGTGATTCCTCCCAGCCTGTGGCTTATCTTCTGGTTTTCTTGATACTGACTTTAGCAGAGAAGTTTTTAGTTTTAATGAAGTCCAGCTTGTAAATTCTTCCTCTTATAGATTGTGTTGCTGTTCTATCTAAACGGGAATAACCACATCCAAGGTCATCTACATTTTCTCCTATGTTGTCCTCTAGGAGTTTTATAGTTTTGCATTTCACATTGAAGTCAATGATCTATTTTGAGCTAATGCTAGTAAAATGTATGAGGTTTGTCCAGCCATGCAATATGATAGAGACATTTATTGAAGAAGTCACCAGATACAAGAAACATTGTACATAGGACAATGACACCTCAGTCCCCTTTAAAGTAGGCATCTTGGGACCTCACACCGTTCTCCCAGTTGCTGTCAGCCGCCCCATTGTATTTTCCTGAATCTCATTGACCATCTGAAATCTCTTCCCTTTCAAAGGTGATTTTAGTTTCGGGAAAAGCCAGAAGTCACAGGGCACCAAATCTGGGCTGTAGAGGGGCTGAGTCATCTGGGTGGTTCAGGGGCTGAGTCATCTGGGTGGTTCAATGTTTCACCAAAAAACTCTGCCTGAGATATGCATGAGCAGGTGTGTTGTCGGGATGAAGCTGCCAGTCACCAGTTGCCCATGGCTGCAGCCTTCTGAGTCATCTGAATAGTTTCTGCGGAGGAATGTTCAAGCTTAATGCAAAATGTGATGGGCGATTCATTGTTCTACTCGCTCAGTCATTTTGAAT
The DNA here is from genome assembly GCA_004024845.1 of Tonatia bakeri. Classification (NCBI taxonomy): domain Eukaryota; kingdom Metazoa; phylum Chordata; class Mammalia; order Chiroptera; family Phyllostomidae; genus Tonatia; species Tonatia bakeri. The sequence continues at coordinate 137,101 of PVIA01004362.1, forward strand.
GTGATGGCCACACAGTACACATGCTCACTCAGTGGTGTCTACCGCCCCCACTGACTCGTACAGTGAAGTCGTCCTTGTTCACACATGCGCACTCCAGTCCACTCTGCTTGGCTGCCAGGTTACATCAATGTGCAAACAGTTCTTGTTATATTAACAATGGCTGGACTTTTTCCAGACAGACCTTATATAAGATCTGTGTCTAGATTCTTTTCCTTTTTCTTCTGCATGTGAATATGCAGTTGCTCCAGCACCATTAGCTGAAGAAACTGTCTTTGCTCTGCTGGGTTGTCTTTGCCCCGGTCAGAGTTCAGTGGGCTGTATTTATGGGGGTTATTTCTGGGCTGTCTGTTCTATTTCAATGACCTATCTGTTGATTTTTTACGTACTACACTATCTTGATTGCTGCAGCTTTATGGTACATTTTGAAGTCACACTGAACCTCTTTTAAATGATAAAAACTCAGATCCCCAGCAAAGCAGCCACGAGAACTTCAGCAGTCAGAGGGGGAAGGAGACACTTGGCCGCCGACAGCTGCATTCCCTGTTAGTCTTCGTGGTGGTAGAACTGGCCCAGACCAGCTTGCCAGCGCCGACGATGCCCATCTCTCCCAAACCCCATGTCAGCGACCTCATGTTGGCAACTTAAAATTGACCCGTGGGGTAACATTTATACCACAGAAATTGGCAAATGCTGCGAATCAGGACTAGTTTGTTTTTCTTTGGAGGACTAGTTGTCAGACATAAAGCGGCATAGCACTGGTTTTACATCTCATTTGCTTTTCCCTTCGATGCCTCATTCTCACATGCCTGCTCAGCATCGTAGTTAATGTTGCTTGGTTGCGTAGTTTCACTCAGGCTCTGCGCTAAGATCTTTCGCAGCAACCTCACGAGGTAGGTCTGTGATCTCAGCCTATGGTTGAAGGATTTCAAGGGTGCTGAAGAGCAGACCAGTGATGGGCAGGTTTCATTTACAGGTACAATCTACAAATGAGTAAACTGAGGCTCAGCAAGATGATATAATTTTTCCCAGGTCACCCAGCGTGTCAGTGGTGGACTGGGGAGTGGAGCTTCTGGCTGAGTCCTACTTGTAACCACCATGCACAATGTCATTCCCACCACAGTCAAATTTCCTGGGCTCCCAATGGTGGCACCTTGGTTCTCTCTGTACCCAGACTGACAACAGACCTCTCAGAGCCTCGGTGTCTTCATCTGTAGGATGAGGCTGGTGATGCTCATCTTGCCTAGCTCAGAGGATGGCTTACTGCTTGAATTATCTAGTTTATACAAGGTTGCTTTGGAAAGCTCAAGTACTGTATGCAGGAGAGATATCATTCCATGCTAAGAAGTGAAGGAAGAAATGTTTATAAAAAGAACACCATGTCCCCGTTTAGAAGAGTCAGCTGAAGTGGGTATTTTATATAAACACAGGTTGTAAGATATGTTATAGCAGTGTTTCTGGGTGACCTGGCAGCACCTCTGATCTGGGATTGTCTAAGCTCATTGCTTGGAACACTCAGGGCTCAGGCCTCCCTGATCTTCCTAGACAGTTGTCCGGCTGGGAAGCAGGCAGCCTTCGCATTGTGGGCAGGTTTCAGTGGCGGGTGTTTTCTAGGAATCACATTGCTAAGGGCATGGGTCAGTGCTGGACCCTTGACACTCAGTCTGTTTAGGGAGAACTCCTGCCATGTTATGTTCCTATTGTAATAAAGAGGCTTATCGCTACTTATGCTCCGAACAGCGAGCATATGTCATTGCAGTTATTTATTAGGCTGAGTCTCCTGCACTGCACTGAACTTCCCATGATATCAAACAAACATTGGGTCACTGTAGAATCCCCCAGCACCCAGTGTGGAGGTTGACAGCAGGTGCTGCTTCATAAATATCTGCTGAACCAGTGTGTGGGTCCTCATGTGCGGTTCACTTGTCTCTCGTGCCACAGCTGGCCATCTGCAAGCTTTGGAAAGCTCCTAGATGTCTTAATTGCATTTGGACCAAGTGTGCAGAGCAAGGCCAGCAACCATGGGTGTTTCATGCTACAGTTATGCTGCGTACTCTCAGGATATCAGAAACATTTGGCGGGAGTACAAAAACCTCCGTGTGTTTCATCTGTTGCGCAGCCCAAGCTCCCTACTATGTTATATAGAAACTGCCTTGACCTATTTTACCCCAGGGACCTTTGTCCCTACTGTTCCTGTTACAGAGCAAGAACCAGGGGGGCCCTGGGACGGTGATGCTCTTACTGAAAGAGATTCGGGTCCGTCTTGTCCGCCGCCATAAAGGAAAGATATCTCTCAATGCCAGAGATTTGTGAAAAGGAAAGGAAAACGTTTATTTAGTGCTATACAAACTTAAAGTAGTGACCTAATGTCTTTACCAAAATCCCAAAGTCCCTTAAAACACCCACAAATACAGTCCTTCCTTCCCCTTTGCCCAGTCTGGGGTACCGTATCTCAGGAAAGGAAATAGAAGTCCAGTCTCAGGCAGTGTCCGGTTATTGCCAGTAATCCGTGCTCGGCTGGTAGGCCTCTCTCGGTTCTCGGCACCATCAGCTGTGTCACCGTCCAAGCAGGATATCCAGTTAATCCAAAGCCATGCAGCACCGTCTCATGGCTACTGGTAAGAGTTCTTTCACCCTTCTTCCAGGCAAAGTCTCTCTTGCTTCCCAGGCCGCGTGACCAAAAGAAGCACCTCAAAGCCACGCAGTCCTCTCCTACCAGAGCTGTGGGGGTCTGCACTCTGGCAGAACCGAGTGGTCCTCTCTCACAGGGCTGTGTGAGACCTCCACTCTGCCAAAAGCCGCATGGTTCTCTCTTCACAGAGATGCAGGAGCCCTGTACTCTGCCAAAAGCTGCGTGGTTCTCTCTCCTACAGGGCTGCGAGAGCCCTCTGCTCTGCCGAAAGCCGTGTGGTTCTCTCTCACAGAGGTGCAGGAGCCCTGTACTCAGCCAAGTCCGCGTGGTTCTCCCTCACAGGGCTGCGGGAGCCCTGTATTCAGCCAAATCCGCGTGGTTCTCTCCCACAGAGATGCGAGAGCCCTCTGCTCTGCCAAAAGCCGCGTGGTTCTCTCCCACAGGGCTGCCGAGAGCCCTATACTCAACCAAGTCCACGTGGTTCTCCCTATGGCTGCCGCGCCTGGGTTTTTAAATCCCGCGCCAATCTTCCTCTGCAGCCCCACTTCCGACTCCTCCCACACTCAGCCACACCTGCCCTCAATCTGCTATTCTTTCCAGCTTTTCTGGTTGCCATCGTGGGTCTGGGCAGATGTGGCCCCATGTCATGGA